>JAFNIE010000261.1:0-43388 GCA_027742785.1 Vigna reflexopilosa
TTGGTTAACAACTTTTACTCTAATATAAGGATTCTTACAAGGCTATACACACTCCATTAGTTTAATTTGGTTTAATGACAAAACTTATGTTTTCAAGATAGAGCTTTTTCTTATTGAGTAAATATTACTGTTATATTAGATGTATATCTATATTATTTAGTCATTAATTATAAGATTAAATATGTTTTTTTTATTAAATTATTCTTAAGAATGTGTTTCATCCTTAAAATAAATTTATGATTTTTTTACTTTATAAAAATAAGGCAAAATAATAGAACTTTACATTGTAGTGTAACATAACTTAAACATATATTTTGTTAAAAATTACCTTTACATAACTTTCCTTCAATACAAATAAATATAGTTTAAAAACAAAATACAATATTTTAAAAATTGTTTAGGAGTAAAAAATCTAGTTAACCCTTAATTATATACTATACACAAACTTAAATTTTTAAAGATTTTTTTCACAGTTGAAATCATATTTATTATTTTTATTAATCTTATTCTTATGTATCTTTTAAATTTTTAAAAATTTATACATTAGAGAAGGAGAGAGTTAGACAAATACCAAAAAAATTAGGAATGAGATCCAATATATTTTAATTTGTTTAATCCTTAACTCATTATGATTTGGAGAAACTATGAGTATTAATTCACATGTTTTATATAAAGAATCAGGTTAAGGATAGTGAGATAATGATAGCACTCACAAAAAGCTAATGCATTGTAGAGGAGCAGAAGTGAGAGAAAGAAAAATTAACTCTATTTTCGCATATTTAACGGAAGAGACTTAATTGAGACAAATTTTATCAGGACGAAATTGAAACTAGGAAAAAAAAAGCTATTAAACCTTAGAAAAACAAAAAAAAATGGTTAACTGTATATTAACAAGTGTTCTTTTACAAGTGAATTTTAATAGAATTAGTTGAAAAAAAGAAATTCTTTCAATTTATTTTTACCATATGCTAAAATAATATTATATTTAGATATTTTACTCTAATTCTTAGATTTTGAGTTAGTTTGTACTTACATTAGGGATTTAATTAGAAAAAAAGATTACATGAAAAGGAATTATTTATGATTATAGATAACTTAGATGTGAAAATTACTTAGGTGTCATTGATTTTCCTTAGTTCATTTTCTAGGTTCGTGTTGCGATTGGCATTGTCAACCCTTGTAAAATAAAAATAAATCTATTTTCAATCCTTCCTGGACAGTTACACATTGAAATTTAAATTTGAGCAAATTACATATAACTACCGTAAAAACTATCTTTAACGGTTTCGGAATCCACATGGCTTACAATTAATGGGTCCAAAAAGCTCAAAACAACTTATGATTTCTATGGGTACAATTGTTCTTCTCTGACACCATTACTAAATTTTTTTTAGGTGTCATGACTCTCGTTTATCATCCTTCATAAGGTTGATATAACTTATAACATTACCTTTCGGTCTCAACGCTCTCAAAAATCTCTCAAAAATCTTAAATAATTTTTCTACTTCTCAATTTTCTCAACATATGGTTTAATAAAAGTAATAGAAAAAAATAAATGTAAGTTTAAGAAAGGTGTAGTAATACAAAAATAAATAAATGTAAAATAAGATAGAAGTGTACGATTATTATTTCTCTTTGTGTACATAATTACAAGGAAGTACTTCAATTCCATCTATAACATTTGCGAGTGCCAGATTCAAACCTACATGGTGCATCTTTCAGAATAAACCAATGGCAGTCTAAACATATATTGAAATCCCTACTTTGCTTATATGCATCAAAATATAATAAAGGACCATTTTCCCATTGAACAGAACAAAAGAACAGTGTTGTCCTAAAAAAGTTAGTTCCAAAACTAAATTTGTAGCTTTGGCCAATAGGGAGAATGTGCAATCCAAGATCATTATCTTTTGATTTGCAGTGAATATTTATAGTTTGACTTCCCTCCAAACTATTCGTAATTTCCACGGTAGCTGGGGCTGCCCATGTCAATGTCAGCATGCACAATAACACAACAATTTTCATTAACATAGACATTGTAAATTCTTCCCCTCTTTTTCTGTTTTTCAATCTGTTATATATATACACAAGGTGCAAACCAATGTCCTAATGTTCAAGGACAAAAATGTCTTTTCATTATATAATATGATGTTAAGATGATTCATTAGCCTTGATTATATAATTAATTAACATTAAAAGTTACAAGTAACGTTGCAACGGTTTGGATACGTCTATTCGTTATTTAATTAATAAAATAATTTCATTTATTATCGTTTCATTATTTATGGAATATCCGTTTAAAAAACATTTATAAATATTTTAAAGAATACATGTTAAAATCAGTAAAAAATAAAATATTTTAAAATAAAATTCAAAAAATTCAAAAAAATATAAAATATAATATAAATTAAAATTTAATTTTGATTAAAATAACGTAATAAAATATAAATTACTTTTAAATTTAATTAAATTTATTTAATAAAATATAAATTAAATTTTTATTTTATATTTTTATGAGTAATAGATATTGCAAATAATGTAATACTACATTTGACTCATTTATAAGCATATATCCGTTATTTATAAATAATAAATACCTGTAATTATTCATTGTGAATTTTATTTCCAAATATCTATAAATAACATATTTTTATTATTTCTTATTACAGTATACATTCATTCTGTTTTATTTTAACCGAAATCCATTTAGTAACAATAGATAACACGTAATTTCTATAAAAGGCATAATTTTATTTGCGTTACTCTTTATTTAGTGGCGTTTAGGATTTACGTAAATATTTTAGTGTATTAACTTTTGATTTAACTTAATTTATTAGTCTTGATCAGGTGTGTAACGGACAATTTAAATTTTTAAAAAATATGATCCACACAATTTTGTGATTTGGTTTGATGATCCAAAAAATTTTATTATATTATATCTTACATAAGAATAGAATGAAAAATATTATTTAAAATTATAAAGCCTATAATTTTACTATTTAAATCATTAAGAAAATATTATTAACAGTCATAATTCATACAAAACATTAAAAATTCATTGATGACATTTTTTCGACGATGTTTGGTAAATCGAAATTCATTGATAAAATTGCAGTTGATAATATTTACCGATGAAAATTTACATATGTGATAATTCTATCCGTGAATACTGTGATTCAATTCATCAACTTTCTCATCTCTCCTTCTTCCATCCTTTGTTATTTGCACAGGTGATTTCCATTGTGGGTTCTTGTTTGCTTGTGACAATGTGGAGAACTTGTAGTCGCGGTACTGAGCATGTATGATGGAGTCACAAATTTCCATTTTGTCATTTTCTTTGGCGTGGTTAAGTGTAACCAATTATTCTTCGTTTGGTGAGTAGTGGTTACCAAAAGTTTTTTGGAATTACCAAAGAAATTTATTGACATAAATAAATTCGTAGGTAAATCTGAAATCCAACAAATTTGATTGACAGATTTTAAAAAAATTTTAATTACTGAATAAATTTTATTGATGAGTTTATTATTAACAGAAAAATTCATATATTTCATTAACTGATAATTTTTTTCGTCAATAATTAAATTTTTTTAAAATTATTTAATAAAATTTGTTGATAATTTAAAATATTTATTAAAAAAATGATGTTATTAATTTTAATTATAGATTTTTAATTATTAATTTTTGTTTAGTAATTTTTTAATTCTTTTGTTAATTCATTCATTCATTTAAATTTTATTTGTAAAAGTAATTCTAATTATAGAAAAATATTTATCATAAATTTATTTTCTTTTATACTATATTATTCTTTTACCATTAATTATTGATATGTTTTTACTTTTTTTATTTTTGGGTTAATTCACTAATTAATTCATTTAAATTTTATTGATAAAAATGATTTTAGTTATAGGAAAATATTTATTCCAATTTTTTTATAATATAATATTTTTTCATCATTAATAATTGATATTTTTTTTATTCTTTTAATTTTTGTATTAATTAATTAATTAATTCATTTAAATTTTATTGATAAAAATAATTAAATTTTAGGGTTAGGGTTAGCATTTGGGGTTAAGGTTTAGGTTAGAGTTTATGGTTTGTGGTAGGGGTTTAAGGTTATTGTTTAGGGTTTATGGTTTATGGTTTAGGTTTAAGGTTTAGAGTTTATGGTTAGGGTTAGCTTTTAGGGGTAGGGTTAGGTTATGGGTATGGCTTAGGGTTAGGATTTATGGTTTATGCTTAGGATTAAGGTTTAGGGTTAGGGTTAGGATTAGGGCTTAGGATTAGGGTTTAAGATTTAGAGTTTAGGATTAAGATTTAGGGTTAGGGTTTATGGTTTATGGTTAGAGTTTATCGTTAGAGTTAAAGTTAGGGTTTATGGTTAGGGTTTATGATTAAGGTTTAAGGTTAGAGTTTAGGGTTATGGTCTAGGCTTACAATTTACAGTTAGGGGTTAGGTTTAGGTTTAGGGTTAGGGTTAGGTTATGGTAAAGGCTAAGGTTAGGGTTGCACTACAAGAAAAATTCGAATTACTTACCGATATTTACATACAAATTTTAGTCCATATGTATTATATGACATACAGATTTTACATATAGATTTTGAAAAATGAATCACTACAAAAAAAAGGGCATTACCGAAGGCCAAAATCCCTCGGAAACAGCCAAAAGCCTTGGAAAAAAACATTTACAGACGGCCTACCGACGGCCATCGAGCCGTCGGTAAATCTCTTGTCGCTAACAATTACCGACGGCTTATGGCCTTCGGTAATTACCGAGGGTCAGAAGCCTTCGGTAATTACCGAGGGCCAAAAGCCTTCGGTAATGACATGAGATGGGTATTTATCGAGGGGCAAAAGCCTTCGGTAAGTGGCACGAAAAAATAACAATTTACTCTATTTTTTATGAAACCAACCACGCAAACAGACCTGCATAACATTTTCAAGCACAAACAGACCTGGATAACAGTTTTCAAGTATATACAGATCTGCATAATGTGCATCTCAAAGATGCAATCAGTAATCAATATCCATAGAACATCCATTAAGAAATAGAACATGCATTAATCCATATAACATGTAATTTATAGTTAAAACATAAAACCATATTGGCATCCTAACATCCAAAGTCATATAGTTTTATAACATCGAAATTATCTAAATTTCAATTGTTTGTAATATCCAACAGTTTCTATAAGAAGTAAAAACTAGGTCAAACTAATAATGTACATAGTCTTCATCAGAATGATCTTCATCATCCTGCTCTTGTATTGATGGCTGGACTGGTGTGGGTTGGACTGATGAGGGTTGGACTGATGAGGGTTGCTGGACTGATGTGGGCTGTTGAGGGGCAACGGGTGATGACGAGGAGGGTCGTGGCTGTGTCGAAGGGATATGTTGTACGTCCTGTGAGGTCTCAGGCAACACTCTCATGACCAGGGCCTTAAAGTTTGTAAACTCTGCTCTGAGATCAGTGAGCTCCTGGTCACGTTGCTCCAGTGCTTGCGTGAGGCGGACAACAACCTCCTCAGGAGCAGTGGTGGAAGAAGAAGGTTGGTGCTTCAGAGTACCTCCTCTCGATGTCGTGTAGTTTGCAGCAAGTTGTCCTGCACCGTACAAGCGACCCTTTTTCTTGCCACCGACGATGTCGACCCAGCACTGCGTCCTACGGATGTCGTCTTCTGCATTACTCGCATCATCCGGTGTAGGAGCTGACTCATGTTCAGATCTAACCTGTGAAAGTCTCGTAGAAAATTCTTCCTATTGAAACATTAAAAGCAATGTTAGGGAATGACATAACATAAATGAAAAATTAGTAATAGTAATAGTGTTATTTGCTTACATGAGTCTTCCGAGATCTTTCATCAACGAACTGATTAGTGCCCTTCCGAACATGAGTCTGTGCAAAGACCTCATCAACATGGACGACCCGTCCCATCGCTTGTGCCTGTAACAAAATTGACAATTATAACTGTACATATGAAATAAAAAATACATAAGTGGGGCCATGAAAGCAAAAGTTAGGGAATGAAATTTTACCATACGAATGGCATGCTCATGAATGGTTATTGACCCACCAGTATGCAGGGTGCCACCCTTTTCAGATGCTCTGTTCCTCTGGGCTTTGGCACACTTATTGCGAAACTCTACTGTATTCCAATGAGCCAGTAAAGAGTTCCAAATTTGATCACCCAGCCAGTAAGGGCGCTGTGCTGCATTGCGGGCATCCCTAAACATCTCTGAGAGCCGATGAGATGCTTTCATGTGGAAATTTCTATGTATCTGAGTTTCATGTTCAGGTTTCCACTGCACCTTCATCTGTAACATTAAAGAGAACAAACATTGATTACAGAACATACTAAAATAAGAGGGACAATTAGTTTAGTGGATTGTTCACCTGAAAACGCTCCCAGAATGGCTTTTTGTCGTCGTCAGGTATTGCTCCCCAAGTAGGCCATGGACTTAAAAACTGTTGCTTAATTGAACGTGTGATGGCCTGGGAAGCAACCCTAGATGGAATAAACCTGCATAATAGAAGTCATATCAATTACAGTAAGGTATAAACATCAAATTATGTGAAGAGATTAATATCTTACCCTTTACCATACGACTCAATCCATGGTCGATCATGGAGGGGCGGGTCAAGACCATCACCATCACCACTTGAATCTGGATCAGTAGATGGTGTGACAGTCTGAGAAGGCGGTATAGTAGATGAGGAAGATATCGAAGTAGGGTCAGGGAGAGGAGTGGGGGTAATAACCACATGAGAAGGAGTATGGTTTATAATCACAGGAGGAGAAAGAGGGTCTGCCGCAGGGGTAGTAGAAGGATGTGCTGCAGGAGTAGGAGAAGGCTGTACTGTAGGGGTAGGAGAAGGCGCCACAGATGATGTACCAGGGGCAGCAATGCTAGGTAGTCTACCAGGCACCCTAAGTACATACTTTGGTGTCTGCCGTTGCCTCTTTTTAGGCCTTGCTACCCCCTTTCCTTTATCAGGACGTTCTGAACCTTGTCCTGTCATTACTGCATTGGAATGGTTACAAATAAAGGGAGAAAAAATAAATGAATAAGGAAGGATCAATGTTTTTTAAAGTTATTATCTAAATAATTGCATACAACTTTTGACATAGTATTTTAGATAACTGTATTCAAATGATAGTTCAATTTGCTACAATAGATGTCCAACATTCAATCGTCGTCATCTTCATCTTCATCATCTTCTTCTTCTTCATCGACATCATGATCATCATCTTCATCTTCTTCTTCATCATCATCTTCATCTTCTTCTTCTCCTTCTTCTTCTTGTTCTTCGTCTTCATCTTCTTCCTCTTGTTCTTCATCACCTTGTAATTCATCGCCATCACCATCAGGGTCGACCAATGCGGTTATACGTTCAACTTCAATAATTTCTTGTGGTTGTGACATTTGGTCAAGTTGGTAGGCAACATCTTCCTCAACCTCATTTGAGTCAATGCGACCTCTAGGCTTGGTTTGTATTGCTACAACCCAACCACGTTTGTCAATATTGCGGAATGGTGGATATGGCACATAATAAACCTGTCGGACATTAGTTGGTAGAATGAAAGGATCAAACGGTTGATATCTTAATCTCTGGTTGAGTTCGACAATATTAAAGCGTGGATCAACTCTAGTACCAGCTCTAGAAGGATCAAACCATTCACAATAAAAAAGTACTACTCTGTTTGGAGAAGTAGTGCTGTTGTACTCCAGCTCATATATTTTATGAATGATGCCGTAGAAATCATCATAACAACCCTCCGTTAGGCCCTTCACATACACACCACAATTTGATGTTTTCTTTCCTTTAGACCATTCTTGTGTATGGAATTTGTAACCATTGGTGAAGTAAGTGTGCCATTCTTTGACACATCTCATTGGCCAATTCGAGAGATGTCTTAATTCTTGAACTGTGGGAGTTAATGCCTGATTAAAAACCTACAAATACATCTTGGTGAAATTATGACAACAAGAGTCAAATTAACCGATTTCTAAACGTACGAAAAAATACAAACCTGATTTCTAAACCAATGGGGAAACTCAGAGTGTATTCTAGCAGAACTATTTCCTTCTGTGACTTGCTCGACGAAAAGAAATGAGCTGGTACAAACGAAATTCGTTAGTGTATAACAATTGTGTCGTTGGAAAGATAAGAGATGGATGATGACATACTCAAGGTATGGCTTCACTTCAGTGCAATTGATTAAGACATGGACATGAGCAGAATTGAATTCAGCATCAGTTAACCAATGTGTGAACTCTTTCCCTGCGTGACGGCCAGATTGTCGAAAAATTGATAATGCACCTTCACGTGGTTGAACTTTCCATTGCATTTCATTTCTGACATGAGTGGGGGACAACATGAAGTTTTTGAAATAATGTGAGCAAAAATAAGTTGTCTCTTTGTGCAAGTAAGCTGCACAAATTGAGCCTTCTACTCTAGCTTTGTTTTTAACTGAACGTTTGGATTCTCCCATAAACCTTTCAAAGGGATACATCCACCTGTATTGCACGGGTCCCCCAAGCCAAGCTTCATATGCAAGATGAATTGGAATATGTTCCATTGAATCAAAGAATGCAGGAGGGAATATTCTTTCCAATTTGCAGAGAATAATCGGGATATTTTCATCCATCTTTTTAAGGGAATTCTCCTTTAGTGTCGTGCAGCACAAATCTTTAAAGAAGTTACTGATTTCTATCAGTGGATTTAACACGTGCATTGGCAAACAACTGAATGCAAGAGGGATGAAAGTCTCCATGAATACATGACAATCATGACTCTTCAACCCTTGAATAGTACCGTTCTGAACATTGGCACATCTGGACAAGTTAGAAGCATATCCATCTGGCATTTTAAGCTCCTTCATCCATCCACACACTATTCTTGTCTCGTCTTTTGACATGGTGTAATTTGCTTTTGGTTTAAATAATCGGCCGTTACCTTGCGCCTTCAACTCTAAGTCTTTTCGTCCACAATACAAAGGTAAATCTTTTCTTGCTTTGTCATTATCTTTTGTCTTACCTTTAACATTCATAACTGTGTTGAAGACATTATCAAAGAAATTTTTTTCTATGTGCATGACATCAAGGTTGTGTCTTAGCAAGTTGTCCTTCCAATAGGAAAGTTCCCAGAATATGCTTCTTTTTGTCCAATTATGCCATTCTCCAAACCCTTCTATCCTATTCTGACCGGATTCAGTGACTTTTGGATAGTCTTTCACTCTTCTCCACACGTGTGATCCAGTCAACTTTGGCGGGGGCATATCCGTTTCAACTTGTCCTTTGCGAAATGCCTTTTTGTTTCTTCTAAAGGGGTGATCAATGGGCAAGAACCGTCGATGGCAGTCAAACCAACTACTTTTCCGACCATGACTCAATTGGAATGACTTTGTATGTTCCATGCAATGTGGACAAGCTAATCGACCATGCGTGCTCCAACCAGATAACATGCCGTACGCTGGGAAGTCATTAATAGTCCACATCAATGCTGCCCTCATAAGGAAATTTTGCTTCCTTGAAACGTCATACGTCCAAACACCATTCCATAACTTCTTCAAATCATCGATCAAAGGCTCCAAATAAACATCAATCAATGATTTGGGATTAGATGGACCTGGTATTATGCATGATAAAAACATGTACGACTTTGTCATACACATCTCGGGTGGTAGATTGTATGGGGTAACTATCACGGGCCAACATGAATATGGTGATGCGGAGGCCTGAATGTATGGGGTAAACCCATCAAAGCATAGACCAAGTCTTACGTTACGCGGTTCACTTGCAAAGGAAGGATGTTTACGATTGAAGTGCTTCCAAGCTTCACCATCGGAAGGATGACGCAAAAATCCTTTAGTTTTGTTACCATCATGCCATGTCATGTGTTCTGATGTTTGCATTGAAGTAAACATTCTTTGTAATCTTGGAATTATAGGCAAGTAGAACATGGACTTTAAGGGAATGGGTTTTTTTTTGCCTCCGTCCAGCATGCATCGTATGATATCTTGGTGAGCCACAAAATTTGCATTCAACCAACAATGCATCTTTTTTACCAAAGTCATTATCATAGAATAACATACATCCATTAACACAACAATCAATCTTCTTCACTTCCAATCCCAACTTTGAAACACATTTTTTTGCTTGGTAATAATTCTTCGGCATCAAATTGTTTGGTGGTGTCAAATCTAACATCAATTTTGTATAAAAGTCCACTGCTTCAATGGGCATGTTCCAATTAGATTTGCCAACCATGAGTCTAATGCACACTGATAATTTTGACTCAGTTGAACCTTCAAATACAGGCAGATTTGCCTCTGTCAGTAAATTGAAAAACCTCTATGTCGTTTCATTTGGAGGCTCTTCATAATGGCTATGGTTTGCTTCTTGTTCAGCGTGGCGACGAAGAGCATTGTCGACCATCTGTTGCATATCCGCAAATTGATCTATCTGAGATGTATGTACACTACTATTCGAACCTGATGCAAGCCGCTTTTCAGCTGCAGTGGAGGTCGAAGGAATTTGTTCACCATGAAAAGTCCAAACCGTGTAATTAGGCATGAACCCTTTCTGGTATAGGTGAAGCTTGACGACTTCATCTTTCAAAATCCTTGTACATTCACATTTCATGCATGGACATCGAATCCCTCCATCAACAGCATAATATTCATATCGTCGGGCCGTCTCCACAAACTCTTCAACTCCGATGACAAAAGATTCCTTCAAACCTCTCCTTCCACTATAACAACGGTCGTACATCCATCCACGATGGTTGGTAAAATGGGCCATGTTCTGTGACAAGCCAAACAAATAAAAACTTAGCCAAAACAACAACACTCCATGTGACATAAGTAATAAACCTATTACTACTCAAGTCGAACATGGAGGACAATTTTAACACTACTGTCATAGGCATACAATAAGGGCATGCAAAGACAACTCCTCAGTATCGAAATGTCTTAAACATCCTAAGGGGTTGTGTATTAAATTTGGAGGAGACAACTTATTATTAATAAAGTTATCTTTGTATAGATTACTTCCAAATATTTTGTAGGTTCTAAGTGTTTATACTACTTTTACCTTTCTCTTTCTATTGAGAATGTGTGTAGTACCAAAGGATTTTAAATGACTAGTTAACATAATCAAGTTGTACCATATTATGACTTTTATCCTATTCTGCTAACTAGTTTTAGGTTCTAGGTAGTCATGTTTTGAGTTTTAGGTACTTTTGGTAGTGTCATTTTTGTACTAGGTAGGTTTAACTGTTCTAAACTTTTTAGAACAGTGTGTCTGTGTAGTTTGGTAGCCTACTTTAGTATTTTGTGTTTCTTGGTCAAACATTAAGACTTACTTTAAATGTGGTTGAATGTTGGACATAAAGGGAGAGAGTGAGATCAAGTTTGGACCATAAACATGAACCAAAGTCACGGATTATAGGTCTGTTATGTAGTTTTTTATCATACAAATCAGAATTTAAATCAAATACAAGTCCACAATTCAAAATATTCCAATAAGATTATTTACAATGCTAAAATCAGCACATACCCAACAAAGTTTAAAATAAATGCACATTCAGGCACCAAAAATAGGACTTTGAAAACTTCAATAAAATATGATTGAGTACATACTTGTTTCAGATGCTTAACTCCTCCTAATTTGCAACACCTCCAAATTTGACACCAACTTTATTCAATTGAACAGTGGGTCTTCCTCCAAAAGACCTATATTTGCAACATATAATAATCTTATACAACAGCTTAAGATTGTTTGCATAAATTTATCTACAAGTACTCAGCAAAAGCAGAAAAATTAAATAAAATATGCTTCCTAATAAATTATAATTAATTGATACATGAAATTTATAACAAAGATTGAATTAGTTTCTCTAAAATAATATTTTTATTTTACACATAAAATTGTAATAACTTATGGCACTTATATTTATACACTCACTTGATAATAATGGATTGAACTCGATAATGCCCCCAAGAAGATAAATTGACCAACTTTAATTAACAGCCACACATTTTCCAAATGCACAAAACAATATACCCCACATATATATAGTTAACTTATATCATGCTATAATCGAACTTTTAAAACAGATTATTATTATTAATAATTTACTCATTGAAAACTGGAGCTTCCAAAACGTATAAGCATAAGTATTTATGCAAGGGAAAAGAGAGAATAATTTGTCCCATAAATAGTAAAATTTGAAAAAAATTATCAATACATAACTAATCAGTATTAGTTATAATTTAAGCAAAAGTATTAAACTATAAAATAAAATATAAAAAAAATCAACCAAGAACTCCAAAAAAAATTTAACTTGAAGGTTGCTAAAACATCATTTGCAAAATGTTTCCTCCTCTTCATCCAAATTCATAAAAACATGTAAAGGTTTTCAGTAACTCACATTCCCACCCTGTTCAATCGATTGAGTAATCAAATTATGATGGCAATTCAAATTTGGAGTTTAAATATTCCCCAAATTATATCATAAATTTGTATTCAATTTTCAAGTCTAGCACATGAACTCAAGACATTATATGAAAATATATATCACTCCTAGCCATATATTATTAAGGCAGACACTAATACAAAGCATCACAAGCATCTTCCAAAAGCTGTCTGCATTAAAGATGCAAATTTACTATGAAGTTTGTATATCAGCAGCCATAATAATCAAGAATGACCACTAAAATATTTCTATCCTGTGTCTGAAGCTGACTCAAAAGTAGTAGTTGTGGGCTAGACTTTTTTTGGTGCTCAAAAATTCAATTATATGCTATGTCCTTATTCATCGTTTGAATCAATGTCCCTTGTCCATGCCAGATGCACTCCCATAGCTTTCTCTCTGTCATGCAGAATATTGACAATTCTGTACTCCTCCAAGTATTGGCAATTGTATCACGAATCAGTATATTACCATAAACCCAGTAGAGAGATAAGGCCAGAAGCATCACAAAATGGACACAAAGTAGTATATGTAGTGAGAAAAATAATTGAACACCCCTAGTATAGCTACCAATATGTCTGTACGTACACTACATCTAATAGAAGAGAGAAAGAAAAGAAGAGAGAAAGAGAGGAGTGGCGGAATAATTGGTGCTTAAGTTGTAAGGAAGCGTCTTCTTTTTTGGTTTTTTTTTTGGGGCATGAAGTAAGTCAGTCAGGGTGAAAGGGAATCTAATAAATGAGATGGGAGAGGGTTTGGAATTAAATTGAGTTGGTAAGGAGGAGAAACAAGGTTAAACTTTTGGTTAGGGAATCTATATGGTTGAATGAAGAGTTGGAATCCACTCAAAAGGAGATGTTTGATGGGAGGAATAACATAGATATTTGGAATAGAGACACCAACATGGCTCCAACCTTTGACAACGCTCAGCTGTTAATTTGTGTCGGACGTGGAAACATGGAGTCCACCAGATTTATCTATCTTTGATGTCTAAGTTGAATTAAACTAACACTTTTAAAGTTTCAATTATTGCCGAGAACTCAAAGCCAACACCATTTTTCTGCCAATTGTCTTCTCTCTCTTTCTTTCGCTAACCAAACCCTTGTAATATATTCCACTTCTCCATCTCTCGTGGCTCGTGATCTTAGGAGCTCATGATATAAAACAACGCCTTCACTCTCCTATTAAATACACTTCATTTCACTAATAAACAATCTTCTTTCAAACTATATTTTAATTTAAGGTCCCTAGCAGACTAGCCAGCATTGTCATCAACCCCGGTCACCCATTTTATATACTCCTCCTGCTCCCACCAAACCCAACCTAGTAGTTAAAAACTGCCAACTCAAAGAAAAATATAATTTTTGTTATGGGAACATCATGAACAAGTGGATCATATCAGACCCATCACATATTATACTCGTTTCAATTTCATGATCATTATTTCTTCCTTTCTGTTCTCTGATTGGGCTGAAACGTTTACTATAAACTAAACAAACACAGAATAACAGTTAGTAAAATCATATCAGAACACATAATGCAGTTAAAGGGTTCTCTTGGACCGAGAATTGAATAAGTGTTCAGTGGTCCTGGACTGACCCTAGATGATTGTGCTCTTCGTAGGCCCTTCTAACCAAACCTTATCCCGCCTCATCCTTTATTGGTTTTCAAAAATTGAATCATGCTCGTTCATTTTCTAGAACCTTTACTTTTTCCAAGAACAAGGTTTGTAAAGCTTTTCATTTCAATTTAAAGTCTGCAGTGGTTGATTGTTTTTGAAGAATAGAAGAGAAGAATTATTCAAAATGCTAACAAGATGTTTTTCGAGGTTTGAGTGTGGTAGAACTTAGCATGCATATACATGTGCTGGACCACATGAATTATAGCATTGAAAATGGATAGAGGGAAAAGAAAAGCAGTGTGTAACTGAGAAAAATGATTAGGAGATTATATATATGTATCTAGCTAGCATCAGAGCAGACCGTACCTCTTATCACAATTCGCAACCTTTGTATGGAAGAGGATTGGTAGCATCACGTGGGCTATCCAAGCCTAACTTATCTAAACCACGTTCTCCATTTATTCTTTTACCTAATTCTTTCATTTTGCATACCTCTCTTCTGTTCCAAACATTATTTGCTATAACTAACAATAATAACAGCATACATGAGGTTAAAACAAGTAAAATGGTGACTGTCAAAAGCATTTGGATTTTGTTTGATTGCTTGCTATACTTATAACTCCTTGCTTGTAATCTATATAGCAGTAAATAGGAGGCTATATAGATAATAGAGGGCACTCCAACAGAGGAATGTAACTAGGAGGCTATATCTTTTAGTACTTATAACTTCTTTTACTACTTATAACTTCTTTTAGTAAATAGGAGGCTATATCTTTTAGTACTTATAACTTCTTGGAATGTAACTTCCTTAATAACCCTCCAACAGAGGCCACTCCAACATCTCTTGTATGAAAATTCTCTAGAGGGGGAAAAACAGACATAGAGATTCTGCTGCTCCAGCCTTGTCTGTAAATCTCAACAAGTCATATTACATAACACTGAAGATAAAGCAGCAACAATGCTGGCACTACCTAAAGTAGACAGACATAGAGATTCTGCTACTCCAGACTTCCATCTCCATTATGAAAACAATAACTGTACTGATGACATGCACCAGTTGCCACCTGATCATGATGCTGAATCTGCAAAGAAATTGGCTACTGCTGCTACTCCACATTATGGTTCATCAAATGTGGTAGAAGTGCTAGTTGAATGTAATGTTGGGAACCTCAGTATCAATAGAAGTGTTTCAGGAAGCAACAATGGAAGCAATGGCCAAAATGGGGCAGCACAACAGTTAATGCTGGAGGAACAAACATGGAAAGCAACAATGGACTCCCTGGGAATAGTGGCAGTGGCGATGCTAGTGGAAGTAGAAGTGCCAACAGAGTAGATCAAAACAAGACTTCTCAAAGGGAAGCAGCCTTAACTAAATTTCGCCAAAAGAGAAGAGAAAGAAAGGAGAGGTGCTTTCATAAAAAGGTAACAGTCTATAGAGTACATAAGTAAGTGATTTAATATATATTGCTATGATGTTGTAGAAACTGGAAATTATATGTTTTAGACTATATATACTTCTTTTTCCCAGTGGTTGACCTCTGTAAACATAATTCTCGAGAAAATTTCAACAAAAGAAATTGAATATAACAATGGGAAAATTCCTAAAACCCCTTTTTGCCTAACTATTTCTCACCATCACAACCCTCAAATATATCCAACCTTCTGGTGGTGATACTATAGTCTTTCCTATCTCTATTCTCTCCATCCAGCTGTTCTTGCCATAAACAATATTCTTGAGCGTTTCTGTGCTGTGACATGTAAAGACAGTGGCACTCCCTTCAAGTGACAGTCATGTCCAGAACTAGCAAGATGTTGTCATGAGTGGCACTCCCTTCAAGTGCCAATGTAAGTTTCTCATTTTCTCATTTCATCGTTACAACCATTTCACTGAATTAATCCTTCTTTTATTGAACTTTTGAGGAAAGTTCTGTCACTCACAGTTTAACTTTTACATTAATTGAAACTTAGGAATAATGTTTAATTGTATTCCTCGTTTTCTTTTATTTTCCTATACTACGGTTAAAGGTTATTTAAACTTTCTAACTGGCATGCCAATACCTTGCCCATCATTCCAATTACAAATCAATCTTTCTCAATCAAACAAGCACATACACTGATGCCACAACAAAGTCATACAGATTTAACAACATTCTAACTGATAACCAATTTATAAACGAACAACTTACCTCAACCGAGATAGCCTTGACAGCAACGCCCCACAACGGCCACTCCAACGCAGCCCTCAACCAAGTTCCTTCAACCGTATACTAAGAAGTTAATAAAAAGTAGATGAAGGCAGCAACACTATCTAAGCTTTACCAAAATGAACATGACAGTGTCAATGAAGTTCTGTGGAACTTACCTCCGACAAAGTCCCTCAACCTCCACACCACCACCCCTCAACGAAAGAACTAACATAGGACGAACCCTAGCCCCGGACTCCCGAAAACCACCACGCACCGTGAACCAACACCGATGGACGCACCACTGACCACCGTGACCAACCACTGCCGGTTACTCACCGATAAAGTGACAGACCGTGAACCAACGGAGGCAACCGTGTGAAGAGAGGGAGGATACGCACAACACGACGAGGCTGATGAAAATGATTTTGGGGCACGACGAACCTAATTTCTGACTTAACTTAATGAGGTCCTTACCGACGGCTTATAAGCCTTCGGTAATTACCTCTATACCGACGGCCTTAAGGCCTTCGGTAAAATGCCGTCTGTAAATCCCAATTTTCCAGTAGTGAATTACATACGAATTTTATATACAGATTTTTATGTACTGATTTTCTTTATGTAAAATCTGTATATAAATGAGGCACGTTAGAGCGGGAAAATTTGCGAAGGATATAATCTGTATGTAATGATCTCAAATCTGTATGTAAGGTAAAATGAAAATTATCTACTAATTTTACATACAGATTTAAAAAATCATTAATTATTTAAAATAAAAATAAAAGTTATTTGCTCTTAAAATTTTCAAACCCTAACATCCCCTTCCCTCAAAAATGACTAAGACCCTTCTTCCTCCTTCTTTCTTGAAAAATGACCAAGACCTTTCTTCCTTTTAAACTGTTGGCACCGTCAGGTTCCTTGGGTTATGATTTAGGGTTAGGGTTTACTTACTTAGGGTTTACTTAGTGAAAAAGTGTGAAAGAATGAAAATATTTAGGGTTTACTTAAGGATTAGGGATTATGGATTATGGTTCGGTTTAGGGTTTTGGGTTACAATTTATTGTTTAAGGTTATGGTTAGGGTTAGGTTTAGAGTCAAGGTTAGGTTTACGATTAAGGGTTAGGGTTAGGTTTAGAGTCAAGGTTAGGTTTTGTGTTAGGATTAGGGTTAATGTTTACTTACTTACATTGTACTTACTTAGGGTTTACTTATTTAGGATTTACTTATTTTGGGTTTACTTATTTAAGGTTTACTTAGAGAGAAAGTGAGAAAAAAATGAAAGGAGTATAGAAAACAATAAAAAAAATGAAAAACAAAATAAAGCTAGAAAGGAAGATAATGGAAAAAAAAAGAAGGAAATGCGCTTGGAAATCAATAAAAGAAAAAGCGAGAAAGAAAGAAAATAAAGAAAGAAAAAAACTAAGAAAGAAAGGAACCAAGAATCAACTATGAAAGAAAAAAAAATCATGATAGCACAAAAGTAAACACAAAGTAAACACAAAAGTAAGAAAGTAAGAAAGAAAGAAAGAAAGAAAGAAACAAAGAGAATCCAAGAAAGAAAGAAAATAAACAAGAAAGAATGAAAGGAAAAAAAAGAGGGAACAAAAAATTAAGAAAACAAGAAAAGAAAAACAAGAAACTAAAACAGAAAAAAATAATAAGAAAACAAAAAATAAGAATGCAAAAAAGTAGGAAAGTAAGGAAGAAAGAAAACATATTGATAGCAAGAAGAAAATAAAATGACCTACTTTGTCTTGAATAGGAGCATAGATAGCTAGCAAGGGAAGTTGTAAGGAAATCTTTTGTGTTGTTAAAGAATGGTAAATCTGCTAAGAAACCTCTACTTCTCCTTCCTAAGAAATCTTTTGTGTTGTTACCCTTGTAAAATCAATGTTTAAACCCTTGGATGATCTTCATATTTGTAGAAGAATCTCAAGTCGGTCCTCTTCTTGAAAACGGTCTCAATTAGATCTTAAATTTTTAGAAATCATAACAATTACGCCCTTTCCGTTAAGTGTTGACAAACGATGTTAATAGATGCTAAGTTGTAATTTTTTAGAGGACGCATCATTGTGTACTAAATTCAATGGGTGATGTGTTTTACTATAATGAATTCCACGTGGAGGCTGAAATTGTTATGGTTGCCATCCCTAATATTTAAAGAGGTCCTCAGATACAATTTGTCATAAATCTTCCTCTTGGAAAAGAAGAGCTTGTGGAAGGCAGAAGAACAACATTGTTCAATTGAGGAATGTCTCGTTCATCTTCGTCTTGCACATGCAAAGATTGGGGCATTCAACACAGTAGTGGCGGTGTAAGGAGGTTGGGTGTAAACCCACTTGCTTCTATGGTCACAATGTAGTGTTCCGCATGACGAGAAACCCTAAAAACAAGTGAAAAAAATTTTGGGGTTGCCCTAACTTCAATGTTAGTTTCATGGAAGCATAAATTTGAGTTTTATTTTTTGGATTTTGACGAGGGAGTGAGTAGATGTGTCAAAGGATGTGTGTTGTTGTTCGGTTGTTGAACATGGTAGGAGTGAAGACTTGGTTCGCTGTAACTTCTTTCAGTGGTGCAGTGAAGAAGGAATTGAAAAAATTGGTAAAAATATATGTGGAAGTATCTGGTCTTGAATCCCTTAAAGAAGGTAATATATATATATATATATATATATATATATATATACCAATAGTGAAACAAAGGGATACGACAACAGTTATATTAGGATTATGACAGCGATTTCAGAACCGATGTATATTTAAGCGAGGTTAAAAGGCGGGACTTTTGGCCTCAGTTCATAATTCTAAGCAAAAAAGGTTATGATTTTGTCCCAGTTCAAAAAACCTGAAGTAGTAAAGCAAAAAGATAATTACGTCTTTTGGCTCGGTTGGATCCAGAACCGAGTCAGTAGACTCTCAATTTTTACAACAACTATTGTCTATAGTCCAATTTTTCTTTTTTTAAAAAAATAATAAAAGTTTTGTTTCTTCAACATTCCATATCACATAAGGAACATATTACATAAACAGACCTGCCTCCATATATTAACCAATAATCCTTCTAGATTTTTCAGAAAATGTCGCTTTATATATTTTGGAAATTTTGTTTTTCAAACTTTGCAAAAATATTTAAAATAGTTAGACTTTGAATTTTGAGCTGAAATTTTTGTGAGGGTTTTCATGATTTTTTAGTCCTTCTAACAAATATTCAGGACATTTCGAGTTCGTTTTACCATACTCTCAGTTTTACCTATACCTATGTTTTGATGTGTATGGTGTACGAAGAACAAACAACCAAACCAAACAAAACAAAACGAAAGTTCATCAAAAAGCTAAAACGAAACGAAACTAACTTTAAAGTGTGTGTGGTACTGGAACAAAATGAACGTCACAAAAGAGTACCTATGGACAAAACCAATCGGTCAAAACAAAAGAAAATCATACCTAAAGTACTTAATCAACGTAAGATGCAAGAAAAATGGAAGAAATGTAGAGGTTGATGGTCGCAAAAATGGAGAACGAAGAGAGCAAAGTGGCGGCAACACAGAGAAAACGAAGAAAAATAAAGAAGAAATGTGCGAGACTATGTTACTTTGCGAAATTTAACTCTAGAAACATATGTTATTACCTTAATTATTTTATTAACCGAATAAGGTGTCTATTATCTCATTTCTATTAAAAATTGATGCCCAAAGCCTCCCAACAAAATTAAAAAAGTAATATTTTCAGTTATTTTAGATTTCGGTTCGCGTCATAACCAAAGCATAAGGTGTTTATGGCTTCAGTTCTCTACACATCCCATAGACCTAGTTCAAAATAGATAAACTAAAAAGTCAAATTTGCAGAAAGATTTGACTTCGGTTGTTATAGAACCGAAGTTATAAATTCCTTTAGACTTTAGTTCTTTTTTAACCAAGAAATATATTTGAATAATTATAAAAATGTCACCGCACCATTTTATGTTTTAGTTGCTATGAAACCGATGTCAAATACACGAGTTAATATAATTTTTTTTACTAATATAATATATATATATATATATATATATATATATATATATATATATATATATATATATATATATATAAATAGGAAGCATCCTGATATTTTGATAGTTCCATGTAATACTAATGACACAGTCTTTGTTAGTTTGATGTCATTTGTTATGATTTAGGGAGTATAAAAATAATAAAAAATATATTTTGATGTGTTAAATGATAATGAAATATGCTATATTTTTTGTAGTGGTTTTTAATTGTTAAAATAAAATATTTTATGATAAAAAGTAATTTTTGTGACGGTTTTAACAATTTTTTTTTTGAATTTTAGCAAAAATGCTAGTATTTTAATTTTTGATAGCACAAACAATTATTTACATCTGTAATTTAATTGTCAAACTGAATTCATGACAGTTTTTAACCGTTAAAATTTACAGTTTTAATTTTTATAAATGAAATATTTTTTTTAGTTGAGAAATGTGATCTCAAGATATTTTACCATACATTTAAATTTAGTTGTGTTTATTCCAAGTCTTTTGATTTTGAGTAAATTTGTGAGATAGATATTAAATTAGAATAAAAAATTACATATAAGGAAAGTTATTTATGCAAATTTAAACAAAATTTAAGTATGAATTACGATAAATTAAATAGTCTTTGTTTTTCTCTGATATATATTGAGATATCAAATAGTACACATATTATTTATGAAAGAGTGTGTTGATAGATCTACACACACAAGAGTTACATATACCAACGACATAATATTTCGTGTGTTACAATTGATATATTTATTTGCAGATGAATTTAACCACTTTTAACTCAACATTGCGCACTTTTAATCAAAATGTTATGATCTTGAAAAATTTTAGAATGTCGTGTATATTTATCATATTCACTCACTTTTTTAGAGTTATACCAGGTCTAATAATTCTAACATAGTGCTCCCATGTAATACAATTGACATAATACCTCATTTAAGACCCTTACCAAAAAAAGTTTAATTATTTCAATCTGTTTAATCAATTAGATTAATATATACAAATATATATATATATATATATATATATATATATATATATATATATATATTATATTAGAATTGACGTATTGATTTAATCACGAATCTAATTATTATAATCATATTAATTCAACTAAAATATTAATTACCATGGTTTAAGAAATGGGTAGTAATCCAAAAAATAAATAAATAAATGTAAATGAAAGTAGAAAATAAGTATCCATAACATAGAATAGAAGTGTAGGGTTAATAGCTCTCTTTATAAAAGCCTGAATAATTCAGATGAAGAACATCAGTTCCACGTATAGCATTTGCGAATGCCTTGTAGGTATCTACATGGTCCATTTTTGTGTATATACCAATGGCAGTGTGAACAAAAATCATAATCCCTAGATTCGTCGTATATATCAAAATGCAACAAAGGACTATTTTTCCATTGAAACGAACAAAAGAACAGTGTTCTCCCCCAAATTTGATTTCCAAAACTAAATTTGTAGGTTTGGTTGATATGGATATGCTGTGTACTATAGGATACCTAATCCTCCAACTGTCGACCAATAACCCGACGACAATTAAACCACTGCAGGACATTCTCATAGCGTGGTCGACCACTAGGTAACCGACTGTAATAACATACGACCATGTGGCATTGTCGACCAGTCGAGGCTCGACAACCGACATGAAGCATACGTACGACACGTCGTCCACTCGGGTCAACACGAATGATGATCGACATACAGTATGCGACATCATGATCTAACGACACGTCGTTCACTCGGGTCAACACGAATGATGATCGACATACAGTATGCGACATCATGATCTAACGACACGTCGTTCACTCGGGTCGACACGAATGATGATCGACATGCAGTATGCGACATCGTGATCTAACGGTTACAGATGAGCAGTTACACATCTTGGTTACACAGCGCCGTGAATCACGGCCATATATCATAGAAGTAGTTGACTCGATATCAGCACACGATATGACGGTTACAACTTCTAAACAGTCAGTTTCCGTAACCAACCGGATTTTCAGGTAAACGGTTCATTATGTTAATTTAAATATACAAAGCACAGGAGAAAAAAGGTACGTTTTTTCCCCTAAGAGATTTTTCAGAAAGATTTGGTTATTCTGACAACACCTTTTTCTACATCCCTATTGACTTGAGCGTCGGAGTGCCTTTGCAGGTACCCAGCCCACCTTACTCAGAGACTTGGAAAAGAGAGAAAGACAACATAGTGAAGGCAGTTCAGAGAAGGAGAAGAGAAGGTTGTTAGGTTCGTATCTTGGTCTCCACATCCCTACTGAAACATTTTGGCGCCCACCGTGGGGCCGAGTGCCAACCCAAAGAAGCCACAAGAGGAGCCTCGGCCTCGCTGAGACACTGCTTCGGATAAGGCTACTCCAACAAGATGAAACTGCCGCATCATCGCCAGGATTCTCCTCCGTGAGTCATTGACTCCACCGCAACCACCTCGTCAGTACCATGCGATTCCTCATCAGCAACATTCTCCCATTATCCTATTCCGCAACCGGAGGCCTTAAAACCTCCCCAATCATTGGCTTCAAGATTGGTTCAACCCCGGGAACAACCATAATAGCTGTTTGGAAAGCTTCACCCCGCCATCAAACACCTTCAACTTGCCGTTCATCCTGACTACTGGATGCACCGCCAAAATTCGTAGACACGTCAAGGTCATCAATCACATACCAGCCTCTGTGTCATCCACGATACCCGTGACAAACGCGACACCGTTCGGTCCAGTCTCAGCCTTTCTCGCCAATCACTGCGACGCCATGATAGTCCACACTAACACCTTCATTAGCGCCACTCTTCAGACCCCAAAACGCGCAATCAGATCCAAACACTATTACGCTGATTCCATGACGGTGATGGAGGCCACGGAACTCCTATTCACGGTGCATCTCAACAAGAACAGCCCACACCAGCAGCCTCTCTGCACTCGCACGCGCGCCAGATCAAAAGCACAATTCCTAATTTTTCAAATTCCCAATTACTCCAGAAATCGCAGAACGCCGAAAACCCTAAATCCCCAAATTGGGCCCAGGCGGAATCTGACGTGTAAAATGCAGACACATTCCCGCCAATATGCAAGAGCTGGTGCGCAAAACTAGGGTTTCTGTTCAAACCCATTCTCCACGTCTTACGCAAGACTCGCTCCACCCACGCGTCATTCAGTTTGGCCTCCACGTCATCCAAACCAATTTCTATTCCTCAAATACTCCAGCGTTCGACCTCGACTTTCGGCTTCGAGGACACTCGACAATCACTATGTACGAGCGTCCAAACAGTCGGCCTCACATCCCACTTGAACGCTCGAAAAGTCACTGTGAACGAGCGTTCAGCCAATTGGTCGTTCGGCCTCGCCTTCGTAGACGAACGCTCGACAATCAATATATGGACAAGCGTTCGTCAATCCATTTCAACGAGCGCTCGTCCATCCATTTCAGCGAGCGCTCGTCCATTCATTACAACGAGCGCTCGTCCATCCAATTCAACGAGCGCTCGTCCATCCCTTTTCACAAACGCTCGTCCATCCCTTTTCACAAACGCTCGTCCATCCACTTCAACGAGCGCTCGTCCCACAATTTCAACGAGCGCTCGTCCAACCATTTCAACGAGCGCTCGTCCGTCCATTTCAACAAGCGCTCGTCAAACCCATGACAACGAGCGTCCGACATTCCATGTCAACGAACGTTCAAGAAACGCTCGGCACTCCATCTCAAAGAGCGTCCAAACTGCGCTCGACGATTCATTTCAACGAGCGTTCAGAAACGAGCGTTTAGACACCGCTCGGCAATCCATGTTTACGAGCGCTCAAGAATGTTGGCCGTTGGGCCTCCAAATTGTTCACGTTCGGCCTCCACACGTATCGTCACCATCTGGATCCGAACGCTCGACAAAGACATGTGGACGAGCGTACAAGCAATCAGCCTTTCGCTTCGGACGTTCGTCCTCGCCCTTCGGATTCGACCACTCGACACCCGCCTCGACAAAGACATGTGGACGAGCGTACAAGCAATCAGCCTTTCGCTTCGGACGTTCGTCCTCGCCCTTCGGATTCGACCACTCGACACCCGCCTCAGTAACGTTCGTCCACTTGCTTCTCAAGCGTTCGTTCACCCGAATGAATAACGTTCGTTCTCTGGACCTCAACGTTCGGCCATTATATTTCTCGTCATTCGGCCTAGAGCGTTCGTCACTTCGCTCATCACTGATGTTCGGCCTCGCGTAAACTCAAACGCTCGACAATCAGTAGGTGTACGAACGTTCAAACATTGAGCCGCTCGGCATCCCTTGGCTTTCAACCGCTCGTCCTCACGATCGGTCTCTACCGCTCGACCAGTCTTCAACACGAGCGCTCCAGTGTTCGGCCTGACTCTTATTCGGCCTCCTGACGTTCGTCCACTCTGTCCACAGCGTTTGGCAACCTCGCCTCAATAGCGTTCGTCCACACGGATCTGCAAGCGCTCGCCCATTCAACTACAGCTGATGCTCGCTTTGGTCGTCATTAACGTTCGGTCCAGAACGTTCCACAGTTCGCTCGTCATTAACATCCGGCCACTCCACTCCAATGACGTTCGTGCTATTGGCATCAACGTTCGGCCATTACATTTCTCAGACGTTCGTCATTTCGCTCATCATTGACGTTCGGTCTCTACCGCAGGAAGCGTTCGGTCAATGGATCTCTTTGACGTACGACCTCAAGCGTACAGCATTCGGGCTAATGGACGTTCAGCCATCAGGTTTGCAACTTGACCAAATGGTCTCACCTATATGCTTAGTATTATTTCTTACAGTGCAGATAATCATATCTTATACGTAAAAGCGGACACCTGAGCGCCATTCATCCTGAAGCACTCTTAAACCCGGTAGATGTTCGCCCAAGAACACCCGGTTGCATAAAGGGATACACTCCCGCCGGTAGATGTTCGCCCAAGAACACCCGGTTGCATAAAGGGAAACACTCCCGCTGGCCGATGTTCGCCCTAGAACACCCAGCTGCATCGAGCAACACGTGCATAAAGGGATACAGTCCCGCTGGCCGATGTTCGCCCTAGAACACCCAGCTGCATCGAGCAACACGTGCGTAAAGGGATACACTCCCGCTGGCCGATGTTCGCCCTAGAACACCCAGCTGCATCGAGCAACACGTGCGTAAAGGGACACACTCAACGCTCGACATTCAATGGTTAACGAGCGCCCACTCAGTCAGCGTTCGGCCTCAACGCTCGACAAACAGTTATCAACGAGCGTCCACTCGGTCAGTCGTTCGGCCTCAACGCTCGACATTCGATTATCAACGAGCGTCCACTCGGTCAGTCGTTCGGCCTCAACGCTCGACATTCGATTATCAACGAGCGTCCACTCGGTCAGTCGTTCGGCTTCAACGCTCGACATTTAATTGTCAGCGAGCGTCCAATCAGTCAGTCGTTCGGCCTCAACGCTCAACATTCAATTGTCAAAGAGCGTCCTCATGATCGGCCTCGCATGCCACTCGGCCTCCACCGCTCGGTCATACGTATCCTCACGTTCGGCCTCACTTGCTCCAGCTTTTTGCCGTTTGGCTTCGCCTCCTTTTGGTCCATCAAATTCAACCACTCGGTCACGATCAATCCACACATGAGCAATGACCAGGAACACGCTCTCTAATTACAGCAAAGACAGCCTCCCTCAAACTCATAAGTCCTATAGTTACCACGTCAACGGTTAACTCGGACTTGGGGGGCATGTTATGTAGTAAGGATATTTATGTAATAACATAAATATCTTAGATATTTTAGACAGTTAAAATATCAGTCAAAGCCACTAACCACACTTTTAGGTAAGGTGGTTATTTTTATTCTTTATAAATACAGTGACAGGACCCAAGTCCAGGTACGTTCTCTTTATGCTCTAGAGATCCTGAATAATACTTCAGAGCAGTATCCAATTACTCTCTTCTGAGCTTCAGCTCCATAACTCATATCTGACTTGAGCGTCGGAGTATCTTTGCAGGTACCTCCCCCTCCTTTGGCGAGTATGAAGGACAACAATTGAAGAAATGGAAGCATTCCAGACATCCAGGAGCAACAGAGACACAGGAAAATGTACACCGAAACATGCTGTATTCCAAGATCATCTTCTTTTGATTTACAGTGAATGTTTAGATCTTCTTTTCCCTCCAAACCATTCTTCATCTCCACAGTAACTCTTTCTGCCCATGCCAACGAAACCATGCATAGCAAGAGACCGACTTTTGTAAACAGAGACATTGCAAATTCTGACGCTCTTTTTCTGCTAACCAATCTATTATATATACAGTCTGAAAAACAAAGACCTAAAGGACAAAAATGTCTTTTCATTTTGTATTTGATCTGAGTCAAATGCATTATGACGTTTAATTAAAACTTATTATATTATATAATATAATGTCAAGATGATTGACTAACATTCCAATAGTTACAGAGGCACTGTAATTATAAGATTAAAACACTTAAACCGAAAGTTTTAAATTGTTAGGTAGAGTTTATTATTTAATTAAATGTATCTGAAAGGAATGGATTGTATAACTAATAAAATATTTTATTATTATTTGATTCATAAATAATAAAAAACTAAAATGACTAAAATCTTTGAAGAAATAAAATAAAGGATTATTATCATATAAAATAGTTAGAGTAACTCCAGTCAAACTTTTAACTGTAATTGTTGAAGAAATTAAAACTATATGCGTAATATTTTATATACAAGTCACGTATTCACTGTAATTTATCTTGACATTATAAGATTCTAAATAACAATGTACAAATATATATTTGTATCTAAAATAAAAGATACAAGCATAACAATTGTCCTTCGAGTTTTTTCTCTCTTTCTCGTTATTAACGGCAAAGGCATATGTTACTAAATATGATAGTAGTTTCACCTCATCTATATACTTAGTTAATAAATATAATAATGTTAAATAAAACTTTTTTTTATTTTTTGTACTTTCCTTCTCCTCCTACATTTTCCTTTGACTCATCTTTCCCTTTTCTTTAAATTTGTGCTTTCAATTTTTATCTCTTTCAGAATGAGTACGTTGAGCAAATAGAAACTGTTTTATCTTATTACATTTTTAAATACAGTAATTTTTTATTTAGTTAAAAGATTTTTCAATTTATTTATTTTATGATTTTGTCATTAATCTTGATAGGATCACATGATAAAAATGACTCTTTTAACTTGTTTTATTACATATATAATGAAATTTGGTTAGGTTTGGATATCTTACTTCAAGTTTAGTTTTAGATTTGGAGTAAGTTCGTGTTTGAAGTACAGATTTAATTAAAATAAAGGATTACATGCACGGAAAACTATGTGTTTCAGTAGGGATGTGGAGACCAAGATACGAACCTAACAACCTTCTCTTCTCCTTCTCTGAACTGCCTTCACTATGTTGTCTTTCTCTCTTTTCCAAGTCTCTGAGTAAGGTGGGCTGGGTACCTGCAAAGGCACTCCGACGCTCAAGTCAATAGGGATGTAGAAAAAGGTGTTGTCAGAATAACCAAATCTTTCTGAAAAATCTCTTAGGGGAAAAAACGTACCTTTTTTCTCCTGTGCTTTGTATATTTAAATTAACATAATGAACCGTTTACCTGAAAATCCGGTTGGTTACGGAAACTGACTGTTTAGAAGTTGTAACCGTCATATCGTGTGCTGATATCGAGTCAACTACTTCTATGATATATGGCCGTGATTCACGGCGCTGTGTAACCAAGATGTGTAACTGCTCATCTGTAACCGTTAGATCACGATGTCGCATACTGCATGTCGATCATCATTCGTGTCGACCCGAGTGAACGACGTGTCGTTAGATCATGATGTCGCATACTGTATGTCGATCATCATTCGTGTTGACCCGAGTGAACGACGTGTCGTTAGATCATGATGTCGCATACTGTATGTCGATCATCATTCGTGTTGACCCGAGTGGACGACGTGTCGTACGTATGCTTCATGTCGGTTGTCGAGCCTCGACTGGTCGACAATGCCACATGGTCGTATGTTATTACAGTCGGTTACCTAGTGGTCGACCACGCTATGAGAATGTCCTGCAGTGGTTTAATTGTCGTCGGGTTATTGGTCGACAGTTGGAGGATTAGGTATCCTATAGTACATGCCCCCCAAGTCCGAGTAAATGGATGATGACAAAGTTACGAAGGACTTTTGAGTATTGTTTGAAGAATCGAGGAGACGTGTACAACAGCTGTGCGTAGCGTTACGAATTTGGTTTTTCCCGCTCCTTTAGGGAAGTGAGGGGACGTGAATTAATAGCCGTTGGATGACAAAGGATCCTACGGCGCCTGATGAGTAGACGGTTTGGCTTCTTCAGCACGATTTCAGAAGGGGGTTAGTCACTTTTGCAGGAGAGCAGACATTGAGAGTGTGCCCTGTTAGCGAGAGTGTCTCTTCTTCAGTCTCATTGCCCTCGTTGCTACGAGAATCAACCAGGTAACCCTAAAATTTCCTTCGTCTTAGTGTGTTTTTTGATCATGGAAAAAAGGGGGCAGGATATCGGGGGCGATATGCCTGGGCCGTCATCTACGGCGGAATGTTCCGAAGTTACCACGATACCCTATGGGGAAATGGCGTTCGTGTATGGAAATGTGTGCGGCGAGGATCCAAGGGGACGCATAACGTCTCCGATTAGCGGAGATGAATACGCCTGGGCGGCGCGTGAGGTAAAAGAACTTAGGAGCCAATTTAGGAGTAGGGCTGTAATTACGGATTGGATTGAGAATAGTTGTGTGTTGAGGACCCTAGGGTATCACACCTGTGTGAAGTTGATAGCTTGCCGGGATGATGAGAGGATCTGTTATGGGAGGGAGAATGCCTCTGATGAATTCTTTTACTGTTATGCTGCGCTATTCTATTATCTGTATGTGAGATTGCCGTTCACCACATTCCAAATGGATGTTTTGCGCACCTTGAACGTTGCACCGAGCCAGCTGCATCCCAATAGTTGGGGGTATGTGCAGGCGTTCGGGGTGTTGTGTGGGGCGCTAGGAATTAGGCCTACTGTAGGTTTGTTTTTGTACTTCTTCAGATGTCGTCCACTTGCGACGAAGGGGTGGGTATCATTGATTTCAGAACCAGGTAACGCGCTTCTAGAGCTTTACTTGCAATCGTATAGAGGGTTTAAGGAGAAGTTTTTCAAAGTGTCGATCACCGATGCTGGTCGACGGTTCTTTTTCGATGGTGAGGGGAATCCCAGATTTCCCTTATATTGGACGCAGGATCCTCTGAAATTTACCTCATGGTCGGAGGATAATATGACGATCGAAGAGTTGGAGGCTTTAAGTATGTTGACCTCGTTGCCACGCCCCTTCTCTTCTCGTCAGATTATAGATTGCCTCGAGTTCGATGACGCAGAGGCGAGGGTTTTTGGTATGTGCCTTTGTTTATCATTTTTGTAACTTGTTATGTTGTTGCTGACCATTCTGGATGGGTTTTGGTGTTTTGCAGAGATAATGGGGAGGAAAGGAAGTGGTCGTAGCTGGTTTCAGACCATCGACGACGAGAGGGATGAAGGTAATCGTCCGGGGTCTTCCGTGGGGCAACAACGCCCCCTGGTGCCACCAGCTGGTCCACCTCCCGTCGTAGTGGCGTCGGCTGAGGAGACAACATTAGTTGAGGTGCCCCTCATGCGCAAAAGGAAAGCCAAGACAGTAGACCTCAGCCGCGAGGCATCAAAGAAAAGTAAGGAGGTGGTTGAAGAAAATGAACGCCCCCTTCCGCTAGGCATATGGGATCGTGCCTTCATGCCGGGTCATAGGGTGGACCTCAACATGGATGCGTCAGAGAAGAAAGTGATTGAAAACATGAGCGAGCAACAGATTGCTGACAGCTTGCTGGAGATGAATACACGGGCACAAGCGTTGTCTTGGCATCTAGCGTATGCTTCGGATAGGGGTCAGATGCGGTCTGAGTTAGAGAAGGTGCGCGCCCAGCTGAAAGAGCTCGCCGAGATCCATGCGGGCTGTGAGGTCAAGCAGAAGCGTACTGAACAACTTCTGAAGGAGGGCGAGACACTGTGGAATAAGACTCGGGAAGCTGGGGTGGCCCTTCAACAAGAACGCGATCAGATTGCTAGGGATCTGGATCAAGCGAAGAACTCAATGCTGATAGTGGCCCGAGAGAGGAACGCTCTGAAGGTAGAGGTCTTTGAAAAAAATGAGTTGATCGAGGAGCTGAAGGATGCGATCATGGACGAACATAAGAAGGGTTTCAGGAAGGCCTTGAGGCAAGTCGAGCACTTGCTTCAGGTATCAACCAAGGGAACTGAATTGGACGTCCGGAAGGATGTGCATGAAGGTCGTCTGAAGCCCTTGAAGGAAATTCCGGATGACGCTATCCTGGAGGGGGAAGAGGATGAAGAGGAGGTCGCCAACAATGAGCCTGAGGGAGCAGTGGAAGCGGATGAGCCTGCCCAGGAGACTGCTGAAGCTGTTGAAGGCGACACATCTCAAATTGTCATAGATTAGGATGTAGGAATGATCTGTATATACATACTTGAGTATTTGATTCATGACTATGAATGTTAAACTTGGATTATTCACGAATGCTTAACTGTTGAAATAGAATGCGCTGTTCGTTTAACTTAGCTGATCCTGCGATTTGTTGTGGTGATCGCTAAGTGTGAATGTCGAGTGTATTGATAACACTTTGTGTGACAGTGGAGAGCGATAGCCGAGTAAGGAAAATATTGGGTGTTCAAGGGTGAACATCGGCCAATGGGAGAGTATCCCGAATAGATTGGGTGTTCAAGGGTGAACATCGGCCAGCGAGTGGGAGTGTATCCCGATCCGACTGGGTGTTCAAGGGTGAACATCGGCCAGTCGGAGTGTGTCCCGATCAGACTGGGTGTCCAGCGAGTGGGAGTGTATCCCGATCCGACTGGGTGTTCAAGGGTGAACATCGGCCAGTCGGAGTGTGTCCCGATCAGACTGGGTGTCCAGCGAGTGGGAGTGTATCCCGATCCGACTGGGTGTTCAAGGGTGAACATCGGCCAGTCGGAGTGTGTCCCGATCAGACTGGGTGTTCCAGGGTGAACATCGGCCAGTGAGATTGCTTTCATCCCCTTTGTGTATGGAAGTGTCTGGTTCGACAACCCTGGGACTCGACCTTAGAGCAGTGATAAATGAATGTAAACAATAATCATGATGAAAAAATAATCTTTATGCGATAATTGAACTTGACAGCGTTGTAATAATAATGAACCAGAAATGGACGTTAACTAAAGTAATATTTAAGGTGAGTGGCGTTCCAGGTGTTGGGAATTGGTTGTCCATCAAGAAACTGGAGGCGATATGCGCCGTTCGACATGTCCTCTGCAATCCGAAAGGGTCCTTCCCAGTTAGCTGCCAGCTTGCCATGGGCTCGATTCTTCCGAGCCTCTCCCCGTTTTCGCCACACTAAATCGCCGCTTTTGAAGTTTCTGGGCTTGACTTTGGTGTTGTATCGTCGAGACAGTTGGCGTTTCTGAGCCTCTGCTCGGATGGTGGCAACCTCTCGACATTCATGGAGTACGTCGAGATTTGTCCGTAACTGCTCTTCATTAAGCGACATATCAGTGATTTCGCGCCTCAAGGAGGGCTCGCCTACCTCGACTGGGAGCATGGCATCAGTGCCGTAGGTTAAGTTGAAGGGCGTGTCGCCTGTAGATCCATGGGGAGTGCATCTGTATGCCCACAAGACCTCTGGTAGTTCCTCTACCCATAAACTCTTAGCTTCACCGAGTCGTTTCTTTAACTCTGTCAGAATGGCTTTGTTTGCGGCCTCGGCTTGACCGTTTGTTTGAGGATGCTCGACTGATGATGTGACATGCTTAATGCCCAAATTGCTAAGAAAATCCTCTAACCTGCGTTCGACGAATTGGCGACCGTTGTCGGTTATGATCTTCTGAGGGAGACCGAACCGACAAATCAAACGCCAAATGAATTTCTGAACTCGTTGCGCACTGATGATGGACAATGGCTCCGCCTCTATCCACTTCGTGAAGTAGTCGACCGCCACGAGGAGGAACTTATTTTGCGCTTTGGCGATCGGCAGGGGTCCCACTATGTCGAGACCCCACTGGGCGAACGGCCAGGGAGAGACAATATTGTGCAAGTCTTCGGGAGGTGCACGGATGTCGTGACCATGTGCCTGACAAGAAATGCACTTCTTGACGAATGTTTCACAGTCATGGTCGAGAGTGGGCCAGTAATATCCTGCGCGGAGAACACGTCCTCTTAGGGTCCGCTTGCCAGAGTGAAATCCGCATATCCCGGTGTGTAATTCACGCAGGACATAGTCTGCCTTTTCCTCAGATACACACTTCAACAGAGGAGAGCTATAACCACGACGGTATAGGTCGTCACCTATGCATATAAAACGCGCGATGCGCTTGGAATCCGCTGCCGTAATGCTATCTCCTTTGTCTTGTTTTTCCATAAGATCTTTAACTTTCTGCCGCCAGTCGGTTACGGGTGTTGACATCTCGGTGGCGAAAGCTTCCACCCCAGGATGGTCGAGGGTCACCCTAATGATGGATGATAACTGTGCTCGCTCCTTAGAATGAGTTAATTTGGACAACAGATCAGCCCTTGCGTTTTGTGTCCTGGGTACGTGGATGATACTAACCTCGACGAAACCTTGTAGTAAGGTTTGAACTTTGTGGAAATATCGCAGTAGTTGATTGTCCTTGACTTGATATGTTCCGTTGACGTGGCTGACTACTAACTGTGAGTCCATTCGACACTCTAAATGGTCAACTGAGAATTCTCGGGCCAGAGATAGGCCTGCGATCAAGGCTTCATACTCGGCTTGGTTGTTGCTGGCGGGGAACTTAAATATGATGGCTTGTTCTACGAGCAAACCATCCGGGCCTTCCAGAACGATCCCCGCCCCACCCCCCCTTTTGTCGGAGGAACCATCGACACTGAGTAGCCACTTTGTAGGGGAGTCGGTTGGTGTAGGTGTTAACTCAGCTGCAAAATCTGCCAAGTGTTGACCCTTGATGGATCCGCGTGGCTCGTAACGGAGTCCGAACTCGGATAGTTCCACAGACCAGGCGACCATTCTCCCTGCCAAGTCTGGCTTGCGGAGGATCTTGGCTATGGGATGATCTGTGCGGACTACCACCTGATGGCTCTGGAAGTATGGGCGAAGTCGTCGAGAGGCGGTAAGAAGGGCCAAGGCGAGCTTCTCGATTCGAGAATATCGTTCCTCCGCCCCTTGCAGTGTACGGCTGGTGAAATAGACCAACTTGAGGGAGGGTGCTTCCTGTACCAAGGCAGCACTGACGGCGTGCTGTGAGGCTGAGATATACAGCTGCAAGTCGAACCCCTCGTCCGGTCGGGCCATAATTGGAGGACTGGTTAAGATGTGTTTGACAGTGTTGAATGCAGTCTCACAATCATCGTCCCAGTGTTGAGTGGAGCCTTTCTTCAAATTCTTCAGGATGGGTTTGATGTGTTCAGCTAGCCTTGGAATAAATCGGGACAGGGCGGTGAGGCGACCCACTAGACGTTGTACCTCTCTCAGGGTCCTCGGAGCCGTCATGTCGAGCACCGCCCTGCACTTGTCGGGGTTGGCTTCAATGCCTCGACGTGTCAGCATGAACCCTAAGAACTTTCCGGCTGGGACGCCGAAAGTACATTTGGAAGGATTGAGGCGCATATTGTACTGTCGAAGTTGGCTGAAGACTTCCTTCAAATCCTGCAAGTGCTGTTCCACAGAATTGCTGCGAATGACCATGTCGTCGACATACACGTCCATGCAACGCCCTATCTGATGATGGAAGACTTTATCCATGAGGCGTTGATAAGTGGCTCCGGCATTTTTTAATCCAAACGGCATTACTTCGTAGCAGTAATTAGCGCGTTTGGTGATGAAGGCGGTCTTGCTTTGATCGGGGTGATACATTGGGATCTGGTTGTACCCCGAGTAAGCGTCTAGAAAACTTAATATGACATGTCCCGAAGCTCCATCTACGAGGCGATCGATACTGGGCAGGGGATATGAGTCTTTGGGGCATGCCTTGTTGAGATCAGTGAAATCAACACACATTCTCCATTGGCCGTTGGACTTTTTGACCATAACTACGTTTGACAGCCATGTAGTGTACTTCAACTCTCTGATGAATTGGGCATTCAGCAGTTTCTCAACCTCAGCTTGAATAGCCTGACGTTTCTCTTCTCCGAATCGTCGCTTCTTCTGGGCGACAGGTCGTGCCTCCCGGAAGATGGACAACTTGTGGGACATGACCCCGGGATGGATGCCTGGCATGTCAGCAGCTGTCCATGCGAACAAATCTGCGTTGTTCCGCAGAATGCGTCCCAGATCATGCTCTTCGTTTGAGGTGAGGTCTCCGCCAATGTTAGTAGTTTTGCCTGTATCAGTCGTCAAGGACAGGAGTTTGACTTCACCTTGCGGATGCAGACGCTCGTCTACATTGGTTCGGGGGTCTAAGTCGACTGCCGCTGCCTCGGGTGCTTTCGTCCTTCTGGTTGGGATAAAGGGAGTGACTTTTAACCCGGCCACATAGCACTGTCGAGCCGTTCGTTGATCAGCCCGCACCGTGCAAATGGTACCATGATCTGTCGGGAGCTTCATGGCAAGGTGGGGAGTAGAGACGATTGCCCCAAACGCGTTCAGACAAGGTCGTCCTAGCAGGGCGTTGTATGATGCATTTGCCTCGACCAGTAGGAATCGAACTCGAAGTTCAGGCGCCTCCCGACTTGTCCCGAGCCGAGTTCGCAGGTCAAGATATCCCCTGGTGTCCACTCGCTCTCCTGAGAATCCGACAATCTGCTCATTGAATGGGGCGATGAGATCCTCAGATAGGTCCATTTTCTGAAAAGTGGACCAATATAGAATGTTGACTGAGCTGCCTTGATCGACGAGGACCTTGCTGACGTCATACCGGGCTATATTAGCCGTAATGACCATAGGATCATCATGATCAGGGTCGGGAGCATGGAAATCAGCGTTAGTGAACGTGATGTCCGGGATCGACCGAGCCTGACGCTCGACCATATAAACCGACTTCAACTGTCTCAAATGTCGCTTCCTCGCCGAAGCCGACATGCCTCCCCCCGCGAAACCACCAGATATGGTGTCGATGCGGCCTCGGACTGAGCGTTCTCTCTCTATGCGTCGAGGTGGACTGCGCGATCGCCTACGGTGTGGACTGCGCGATCGCCTACGGTGTCGATCGTCTTTAGGGGGAGATCGCTGGGGACTCCGCCTAGGAGGATCTCTTCGACGAGGAGTTGTTGCTCTAGTGGACACTCTCTCCTTGACGTAGTTCTGGAGATAACCGGCACGAATGAGTCGTTCTAACTCGTCCCTTACTACGTTACATTCTTCCGTGTCGTGCCCATGATTCATATGGAACCGGCAAGTTTTGCTGTTATTCGCGTTCTTTGGAGTGGCACTTCGCCGCACGGTGAGAAGTTCGGCGTGTAAGGCCTCTTCTAGCACCCTCGCCCTTGGTGCGTTGAGAGTCGTGTAGCGATCGTATTTAGACGTCCACCCCGACTCCTTCCTAGGTGGCCGATTTGGTCTGTAGTCGTTTGGGGGTCGTTTCGTTGGTTTTGTTGCCTCCTGGTTAGGGACATCCTGCTGGTGCTTCATCCTGGAGTTACGGTGATCTTCGATGCGGATGAATTTCGCCATAGTGGATTGGAGTTCCTCCAGGGATGCTGGAGGGTCAGCATATAATTGTTCCGAGACATGTCCCGGCGTTAGGCAGGATGACAGGTTGCTGATGATGAAGGTGGGAGTAATATCTGGCACACGTCGGGCCGTCTCGATGTACCGCTGCATGAAAGCTTTCAGGGTCTCATCCTTCTCCTGCCTGGTATGGACAAGCTCAGTAGCAGTCATCGCTGGTTTTTTGTTGGCTGCGTACTGTTTTCGGAACAAAGATTCGACGGTTGCAAAGCAATCTATGGAATTTCGGGGAAGTTTATGGAACCATTCTAGAGCTTCCCCTTTAAGGGATAAGGAGAAAGCTCTGCATATCACCGGATCGCTGTCGGTATAGAATGCCATTGCATCTATAAAATTACGTAGATGGTCCTCAGGATCCTCAGAACCATTGTAGCGTTCCAGGGTTGGAGGAGGCTTGTCCGGCATGTTTGCCTGCATGATGGCTTCTGTGAATGGAAGCAGGTTAGTGAGGCGCATAGGAGTAGGCCCTCTCCTTCCTCCACCATGATGGCTGGCATCGTTATCCTCCTGTCTGTTGGAGGCGGATAACTCAGGTGGTGGGATCTGTACTCGCAGCGCCGCTATTTCCTCCGCGTGTTTACGTTGAATCTCCTGCATGGTTTGTGTCTGTGCCTCAATTTGCGCCTGCAATTGCCTGATCAAATCGTGCGTATCGGAATTTTCCATCGCTCCAGTGGTCGTTGTTGGGATAGTAATCTCGGGCCCCACGGTGGGCGCCAAAATGTTTCGGTGTACATTTTCCTGTGTCTCTGTTGCTCCTGGATGTCTGGAATGCTTCCATTTCTTCAATTGTTGTCCTTCATACTCGCCAAAGGAGGGGGAGGTACCTGCAAAGATACTCCGACGCTCAAGTCAGATATGAGTTATGGAGCTGAAGCTCAGAAGAGAGTAATTGGATACTGCTCTGAAGTATTATTCAGGATCTCTAGAGCATAAAGAGAACGTACCTGGACTTGGGTCCTGTCACTGTATTTATAAAGAATAAAAATAACCACCTTACCTAAAAGTGTGGTTAGTGGCTTTGACTGATATTTTAACTGTCTAAAATATCTAAGATATTTATGTTATTACATAAATATCCTTACTACATAACACTATGTGATATTGATTTGATGTGTTGGTGGTGACTAACGTTTGATTTTTGTTTAGGGGTTGTGGTTTCATTATGCTATTTTATGATTTTGATGTGATTATAAATACTTATACTTTAAATGATAAGGATATAATAAAAATATATGAAAGATAAGGTTTGAATAGATCACTTTAATATTTTTTAAACTTATTGATTTTTCAGCTCCTTTTTCTAATACTTTTGCTCGCATTTTCTTAAAACATAAATAGAACAAAGATTCAAACCATGTTCTTCTCTCCCAGTTTTCTTTTTTTCTTCTTCTTTGTTGGTCTCTTTAATAGATTATATTTGAATGTTTATTATAAATGTAATTATTTGTATATTTAATTGAATTGTATAAGAAATTTTACATTGACTATAAATAAGATAATTTAGAGTATATATAAGTAAGTGTAGCCGTATTTACAAGTCAATTTTGTGAGTTAACAAAGTCTGAATTATGTTGTATGGAAATGATTATTGAAAATGTTGAATACTTGTATAAATATGTAATCACATACATGAAATGATATGTGAGTTATTTTTTGAATTGTGAATTAAGGATTGAAAATTAAGTTGTAACAAATTTTTTGCTTCATTGATGGTTTAAGTCACGTACATACAAAATATGCATCTTTCGAAAGGTGGAAATTAATATTCTACTTATTGAATATATGTGATGTATAGAATCGGGTATGGTTTGTTGAATACAAGTACATTACAAGTAGTAGCGGTTTCCAAAACACCGGTTACTTGGGACATTTTGTTAAAACATCTACAAATAGTGGTACTTTCAATAAAATCTCTGTAAATAGTGACAGTTGGATCAAAACTCCAACAAATATCGATAATTTTCTTAAAAACTCTGAAAAATTGCAACATTACAGAAAAAATAGTAAGTAATTACTCATCGGTACAATTTTTTTCAACGCTTTTCGTAACCGCAAGGAATATATTTTTCATTGATTAAAAAGTCGATAAAGTTAAAAATAACTCCTTGTAAAATTGCAGATTTTTTTACTATCTAGCAATTCAAAAATTAAATAAATGTAAGTGGAAATATAAAATAAATATCCATGACATAAAAGTGTAGGCTTATTATTTTTCTTTATAAAAGCGTACATAGTTCAAATGAAACACATCAGTTCCATTTATAGCATTTGCGATAGGTTGGTTCCTCGTATCTACATGGTCCATCTTTCTTAATATACCAATGGCAGTTTGAACATATATCGATATCCCTAGGTTCGTCGTATGCATCAAAATGCAACAAAGGACCATTTCCCCATTGAAACGAACAAAAAAACAGTGTACTCATAAGAAAGTTAGGTCCAAAACTCCATTGGAAGCTTTGGTTAATAGGGAGAAGGTGGAATCCAAGATCATCATCTTTTGATTTGCAGTGAATATTTAGATTTTCTTTTCCCTCTAAACTATTCGTAATCACCACAGTAGTTCTTTTTGTCCATGCCATCGTAAACATGGACAATAAGATAACGATTTTCATGACCACATACATTGCAAACTCACAATTTTTTCTGCTAATGAATGTGTTATATATACACCGCCTGAGAAAGAATGGTCTAATGTCAAAAATGACTTTTCGATTTTTATGTGACCTGAGTCAAGTGCCTTAGGGCGTTTAATTAAAACTTATTACATTATATATTATGATGTCAAGATAACTGACGAGACTTCATTATATTATTGATTAACCTTTCAACCTACTTTGGCACTGTAATTGAGACGATAACCTTAAACCAAAATTTTTAATGTATTAGGCATAATTTATTATTTAATTAAATGCATATGAAAGAAATGGATGAATAATTAATAAAAAATATACTAAAGCATATATATGTTATTATTATTGGATTGATAAATAATAAAAAAACTAAACCAAAAAAATCTTGAATGAAATAAAGTAAAATTTAACAACTTTAACTTCTTGTTTTTGATATATAACTTTATTTATCATTACTTAATTGGGTTTATTCTTTTTTAATTGCGCTTTTCATTTAATTATTTTGATTTAAATTTAGAAACATAATTTTTGGATTTTGTTTCGTCTTATTTCTAAAATCTCAAACAGTTTGTTCCTATATTGTTAAATTGTGATTTTGTATCATTAAATACTATGTAAGAATGTGCAAATTAATTTATTAGGTAGAGTTTATTATTTAATTAAATGTATCTGAAAGTAATGGATTGTATAATTAATAAAAAAATTACTAAAACATATGTTATTATTATTGATTGATGAATAATAAAAAAATAAACTGACTAAAATATCTAATGAAATAAAGTAAAATTTAGTGGATGAAAAGTTTATTATCATATAAAATAGATAGAGTTACTCCAGTCAAACTTCTAACAGTAATTGTTGAAGAAAATAAAACTCTATGCGTAATTTTTTATATACAAGTCAAATATTCACTATAATTTGTCTAGAAATTATAAGATTCTAAATAACAATGCACAATTATATAGTTATATCTAAAATAAATATACAAGCACAACAATTGTGCTTCGAGTTTTTTTTGTCTCTTTCTTGTTATTAACAAAGGCACATTGTTACTAAATATCATAGTAGTTAGTTTCTTAGTTACAACGTCTCGAAGAGTGATACACTATATAATAATGTTAAATTAAACTCTGGACATGTGACGCTATGGCTTTTTTTTTTTTTTCTTTTCTTTCGTACTTTCTTTCTCCTTCTACATTTTCCTTTAAATTCATCTTTCACTTTTATTTAAATTTGTGTTTTTAATTTCTATCTCTTTCAGAATGAATACGTTAAGATAATAGAAACTGATTTTGATCTTTAATAATTTTTTACACAGAGTAAGGCTTTATTTAATCAAAAGATTCTTCGATTTATTTATTTTATGATTTTGTATTAATCATGATAGGATTAATTGAAAAAATTTACTCTTTTAACTTATTTTATTATATATTAAAATTTAGTTATATTTGAATATTTTATTTTAGGTTATTTTTTAGATTTTGAGGAAGTTCGTGTTTCAATACAGATTTAATTAAAGTAAAGGATTACATGTATGGAAAACTATGTAATATTGATAGAACTACAGGACATACTTTGATGTGTTGGCCACTAATGTTTGATTTTTGTCTAGGGTTGTGGTTTCATTATGGTATTTTATGATTTTTGATGTGATTATAAATACTTATACTTTAAATGACAAGGATATAATAAAAATACATGAAAGATAAGGTTTCAATTGATCACTTTAATATTTTGAAACTTATTGATTTTTCAACTCCTTTTTCTAATACTGATTTCTCCTGCAATATAAATAGCACAAAGATTCAAATCTTGCTCTTCTTTCCTACTTTCCATTTTTTTCTTCTTCTTTATTTGTCTCCTTAATAGATTATATTTGTATGTTTATTATAAATGTAATTATTTGTATATTTAATTAAAAAGTATTAGAAATTTCATAATCACTAAATATAAGACTATTTAAAGTATATATAAACGAATGTAAACCTCATATTACAAATCAATTTTGTAAGATTAAGTTAACAAAGTCTATAAATGATTAGTGAAAATGCCGAAAACTTGTATAATATGTAATCACGTATATATGAGATGATATGTAAATTATTTTTTGAATTGTGAATTAAGGATTGAAAATTATGTTCTAACAAATATTCTTGCTTGATTAATGATCTAAAGTCACGTAGACTAACATGCTAGACTCTCGCATGACATATATGCATCTTTCGAAAGGCATAAGTTAATATCTTTGATGTATGGTGTAAGACTCATGAAAAATATTTATAATCATATTTATAATTTTATTACTAGTAAAACTATATTTTTTTTGACTGGAAAATATAATAAGTTTATAATATAAAATGTGAAAAGTTAAATAAAAAATTTTGGTAGCTTAATTGGTACAAAATTTTGGTGATGGGTTCAAACTCTTTTCTACCTTTTTGTAAAAAAAAACAAAAAGTAAAATAAAATTTAAAATATTGATAATGGATAAAGCGTTCAGATTTGAAGACATTATCGAGGAGTCCATTATGAACCCATTATATAAGTGGTGATTAAGAAATTAATTTCATAAAATAATAAATAATATTAAATAAATTGATGAATAGTAAAATTTTTAGACTATAAATAGCCATGAGAGGGGAGACTATTTTGCACAAAGAGAGGAAGAATCAAGTGAGAAACCTTGAGAAATAGAGAAGAAAGAGTTAGGAAGAAATTTTTAGTTGCAAGAAGAGTAGAGCCTCTGGAGGGTTTTCGGGGAAAATAAATTCGGAGCAAGAGAAGTCTGGAATAGAGGTAGGGGAGCTAACCTTTCTAAGCTTTTATATTATGATTTAGTATTGTTTTATTACTATTCATGTCTTGAAATTCTGTGTGAATATTGTTAATGCTTACTGTATATCTATCTATATTGAATTTCAATGTTAATATTTTATGCTGTTGTTTTGAATCTGTAAATAAGAAATCTGTTAAAAACTAGTTGAGGAACACTTTGGCTAAGGAAAGACTTGGTACTTAAGTTGTCCATTGTGACACACCTCTCTTTCCTGGAAGTCTACTCGATATGTTTTTAACTTAAATCTTGTTGTATAGATTGAGTACTGTTAAACTATTTGTTGGAATGAAAATGTCTGATAAATTCATGTTATTGTGGTAGATACGGAATTGTGAATTATAATTGTGATGGTAGGATAGAGAAATCTTAAAAACCGGAGTTGATACATCCCTGATCATAGAGCAGCCCTGGTCCAATCCAGTAAGTTGTGACTAGTCATATGTACTGGCGTTTATGATGAGTTTGATTCGTCAAACATTTGATTCTTCTCCGGTGACCATTTATAGTGATATTTTAGTATTGTTAATTTATTTTGTGATATATTCAGTTTGTATGATTTTTGTGATGATTGTAATTTATGCATCTGAACATGATATGAGTATTATGAGGAGATTTCGTAATAGTATAATATGAGTTGAGGAATGTGAGCATGGTATGAGTCTCGCAGAGAGATTCTGTAATGTCATGGTATGTGTGTATATGTTGATGTTGAGGGTCATGAAGTTGGAGGTTATCCTGATACTCTAATAATCATCCAGTCTCAAGTAGAGAAGGATGAATTATGTGGTGAGAGGGGCAGGAGGTCCTGGTCTATGTGCTGGTTTTGGACATGATGTTGAGGACTAACCTTGTGGATGGTATGAAGGGCAGGAGGTCCTGGTCTATGTGCCGGTTTTGGACATAGTGTTGAGGACTAAAAAGGCATCACAAGTGCATAACCTCCCGTTGATCGCTCATCAACATATCGTCGGGATAAGTGTCTATTAGGTATTGTGGAATGAGTGTCTATTGGGCATTGTGGAAGAAGTGTCTATTGAGTGTATCAAAGTAATGGATGAGTATCTATGATGCGATTGTTGTATGATGGTATGAGTGTGTCTGACATAATTATTATATGAGGTTTGTTGAGTGCATCAAAGTAAATTTACATGTTTTATAAATGATTGGTTGCATGTTAGCTGACCCTAGTTTGTGTTTGTGTTTGGGTATGTGCGATGATCGTATAATTCGTTATACGGAAGCAAATGAGGGAATGTCGTCTGACTCAGTGTCAATGAAGAAAGAGATAGAATAATAAAGTAGAAGAATTCGATCTATACTTATGAATTTGTAGTTGACATTTGAGTTTAAAACATATAGATATATATCAACTATGAATTATCAAGTGAGATATCATGGGATCTTACCTTAAATGTAATGCTACAATACATAAATTATGAATTTTTAAGTGTGAGAATTTTATAGTACTCTTACATTAAAATAAAAATTAGAAAAAATATTTTTAAAAGTAAAAATAAAAAAATAAAACATTAATGATGAAGGCAACAAATGAGGAGAAGAGGAATCAAAGGTAAGAAAAGAAAAATAAATCGTAATGATAGTGATGGTGATGATCATAATAGATTGCAGTAATGGAGAAAAAAAAGAAAGAGAAGAATAGGAGAAAAAAATAAATCGTCATATTTACTAATAAAAAAATATTGTTAATGATTACTAAGGAATTTTTTATTTGTAAAATCTGTAAATAATTTAAATTTATCAGTAAATATATTTTTATTAATAAAATTTTGTCAATAATTTTTATAGTAGTTTTATACATAAAAAATGTAAGAAAAGATGAAAAT
>JAFNIE010000262.1:0-42944 GCA_027742785.1 Vigna reflexopilosa
CCCACTTATTTGAATGAGAAAAAGTGGAGAAAAGGGTTTGATTTTAATGTTCTCTTTTAGTTTGAAAACAAGATTAATCTGTCAGAGATTTTGCATGTTTTTGAGATTTCCTTTTTTCTTTTCTGATGTGAAATTTTTTACAGGGTCACCTGAAACTTCTTGTCAATCTGCTACAACTATGAACTTGTTTCCTACCAAGGAAAACAACGTAACACCAGAGAACCTGACAGCTATGGATTTGCTCTCTCCGCAAGCTTCCTATCGTCCTTCAGAGGAGATTCCAACCTTGGTTAATTCCAGGTTGGTTGCTTTGCTTCTTTAATTTGTTGCCAAGTCAATTAACAGTAACCTTTTGTTCCAACTTGGTGTTGAAGAAAATTAATGAGCAATGACTGCATACCAATTCATAACTGCTTCCACCCTTTAGATATGCTATTTAAATCTCCAATTTCTTTTATGGCTGTTTGGTCACTAGAAAAATTTCCTTTAAACTAGTATGTGACAATTTTTGTATTAACTCATGGTGTGCAGTGCAATTAAGTCTGTGAACAAGGGTGCTAAAATTGCTCAGATGACAATCTTTTATGGAGGACAAGTTGTTGTGTTTGATGATTTTCCTGCTGACAAAGCAAATGAGATCATGTCCTATGCTAGAGGGAAGCCACAGAGCCAGAACAATTCTGTTTTCACTTACACACAGAGCCAGCCTTCATTTCCTCCTAATTTGATCAGAACTTCTGCTGATTCAAGTGCTCCAATTATTCCCTCTGTGACTCTTACCAACTCCATCCATGAACACTCTCAACCATCGTCCAGGCCTGTTGCTTGTGGTAATTTCTTAAGATCATTAATACTTTTGAGATGAATATTTTTATTCAATTTTGTTATATGGATTATTTTGTTTTCTAATCAGGAATTTCCTTTTTGAGCAGATCCACCAATTGCTAGAAAAGCTTCACTCCACCGGTTTCTTTTGAAGAGAAAGGATAGGTATGCACTTTCACCCAAACAAAGAAAACTTTAAACATCTTGTGCATGTTTGGTATAGGAATATTTTAGGGAAACAATAATCTTTCCATTTTTTCAAAAACCATAGAAATAAAAATCATTCATTTTTGTTTTAAATAAGTTGAACCAAACACACAATCCTGCAGTTGTGGGCAAACTTAAAATCAAATAAATTTATTCACAAGCTAGCCCAGATGTGAATTCTTTTCATTTTTCCTTGTTTGAAAAAGAAAAATCTCCATTTACCCTTTGTAGATCTGATTTTTCTTTTTCTTTTGTCTTGATAATATGATATTATTAGTGGACTTGCAACCCTTTTGCTTTTGTTCAGTCAATAATGTTTCCTTCTGTTGTTTACAGAATTGCTTCCAAAGCTCCATATCAAGTACCAAACGGGCCATCAGCTGAGTCCTTGCCATGGCTTGGGTGAATGCTACTTCACCTAAAATCTGAGAGCAGCTACAGAATATATAATTTTAAGCATATTTTTGTTGTGAAAATGTTAACTAGTCAGAAGTTTTTTGCCAGAACCTTTACTAAGTTTCTGGTTATGTTTTTTTTCCTGACTAGATAGCATTATTACTTTTTCTTTTTTGTAATGTTTTACAATGCTTTATGGGCTTTTTGCTTTGTTTGTCATAGTAATTTCGGCTCTGTTGGGCTATGTCCTAGATCTAACTATTTGTTAGTAGTTGCTGCTCTAATTACAGTGATTCAATATATTCATTGTTATATTAAGATTAATCTTTTTCTAATTTTTCTCACCAGGAAATACTGAATCAATTTATCTTTGAACTTGTGGCCAATCGACTTTGATGTGATTAATTCAAAACGGTTTTATTTAGATTTACATGATGATTATAAGTTTATTTTTGTCTGGAATTAAATTAAATATTAGGTCAAATTAAACCAAACATTAAAGACAAACTAAACCAAACATTGAGACGTGTAAAAGCAGGAGCAATAGTATTAAAGATAAAGGGAGTTGTTGAAAATTATAAGGTTTTGAATTGCCACTGTACAATTCAATTATTAAGATGAAATATTAAGGAGTAAAATTAGACTTAGGGAAGTATCGTATCAGATTACATTATCAAGAAGAAAATCATTTGTGCTTTTGCTTAAATAAACTTTTATTTGTAAAATTTGGATTACTTTTTCTCTTATTCTTTAGAGTTGAAAACGGTTTTCTAATCTTTAAATTAAAATAAATGGTTGCTTTATCCGTAGTAACGTTAATTGTATACTTGATAAAAATGAACAATACGAAGATATATATATATTTTTATCTTTAATAATATTGATTGAGTAATCACTACCGTACTAAATTAGTTGATATATTATCACTTTAAATGTAAATTATTTACCATTAGATTATTATACTTATATTTGTTTATTCAAATGAAAGGTTCAGTAAAATTTTATATATAAATTGATATTTTATAGGTACAATATTGCATTCAATAATTTTTATTACACATAATCATTGTATATATCTTGCAAGCATTTCGTCCGAACAATAATATTAGTAATATAACATTTCACGATATTAGGAGATGAATTAAAAAGTTAAACTATTTTTTGACTTCAGTAAAAACATCATGAGATAAATTAAAAAGTTAAACCATCTTGACTTCAGTGTAAAAACATTTAGACTTTTATTATGGATTCAAATTAACTTGTAAAGCACTATGATAGTTCAACAAGAAACACGACAAATAGTGAAAAGTAACTATGAGACATCCAAGGACACCTCACCTCATGTACCATATAACATTGCATGTAGAGTTATAAAAAAAAAAAAAAACTAATTGAGGTAAATAGAAAAGGTGGGAGGAATTCATGTCTTAAGAAAATGAATCAATAAAAAAGAAACTAGAGGTGAGATTCCATATGTCCCGTGAACACCAGATGTCAAATAAGGGATAAGTTAACAATATTCAACATACTTTAGATAAGTATGTTTTGGTAGCATGTTATAAGAAGTTTAATTTTTTTATTATACCTTTGTTGAAAATTTGATGTGTTTGTGCAAGTGCACTTTCATTTTGTTCTTGATAATAGATTTGAACATTAGGACAATTTGATTTTCCTAATTACAGTGGGGCCATTAATATCAAAACCTATTTTCTTATCTTTTACTTTAGTCGTTTTTCCTCCGAGTGTTTTCTTGTGTTCTTACAAAATTCATGCCAAAGCACCATGTCAATTAATAGATGGGCCTATTAAGTAGTCAGCTCAATCCATACCACGTCTTGGGCTAGGTGTTACCTCGCCTCAAATCTGAGCCCAACTACAACTATATGTTACTTTATGCAGGGGCTTTCTTCATGCACCTAAATTTTTCTTCCTGCACTCTTAAATTTTACTGTGATGTTAAATATGTCCTTCCGAATTTATAAAATATTAAATTAATTAGGTAAACATAATTACCACTTATTAAACGTATTTATTGTGTATATTATATTTACTGATCCCAGCACCCCCAAACCAACTCCAATAATGTTTTCTCTCTCCTCCAAATCTTTTTATTTTTTCAATCACATTTTCATGTGTTTCTTCGTTCATTTTTGTTTTAAACTTCTTTATTTTGTTCATATGTGTTTATTTTTTATTTTTTTAAAAATTTATTTTACCTTTTTTTAATGTTTTTGTTTTGTTTTTTTTTTTTAATTTCTTGTGCTTGTTTTGTTTACTAAATTTGTTGATCTCCACTTATTATTATTGAACAAAATGAGGTATTCTATGCTGATGTTATGTTTTAGGTGATTAGAATCTTCATATATAAGATGAAAAATTAACCTTTAAACTTTATGGAATCATAAATAAATTCCAGTTTCATGTTTGACTTCTCTTCTTTTATAAATGAAATGTGTGAGAAAGATCACACCAATAACTTTACAACTTATTATATTTTTCTCACACAAGATGAATTAATTCAATGGGCTTGAGAGATTGTTTTTTACCTTGGTTTTATTATTGTTATTATAAGATCTAATAAAGCTAATGATCAACATAAGAGAAAGACATATGTATTGTTAGGATATGAAAATGGTGAAAAATACAAGAAATATAAATCTGATATTCAACCTAGTTTATCTGACGCAAGAAAATGCGATTGTTCTTTTAAATTGAGAGGCAAACCAATTTCTAATGGAGAAAAATGTGTATTGAAGGTAATATGTGGATATAATAACCATGATTTGTCACAAACTTTAGTTGGTCACTTTTTCACTAGGAGATTTAAATCCATTGAACAATCATTACTTGTTGATATGACTAAGAGTCAAGTGAAGCTTGTAAATATTCTTCTGACTCTTAAAGAAAATAATGAATGTAATGTGACAATAATCAAACAAGTATATAATGCAAGATACAATTACAAATGATCATTAAGAGCTTTGAGAAATAAATTATAATAGTCGATGATGATGTTAGAATGTGATAAATACATTTACTAAAGTAGATGTGTAGACAAAATTTACGTGATAAGTGACCTCTTTTGGATACATCCTGATGCACTAAAATTATTGAATCCATTTAATATTATTTTCTTGATGAATAACACCTACAAAATCAACAAATTTTGGTTGTTATTACTTGAGATAGTTGGGATCACATCAATAGGGTTGACTTTTCTTAGCTGTCTTTGTATTCTTATCGAATGAACAAAAAATTAATTTCACTTGGACTTTGAAAAGGCTAAGAAGATTATATATGACATGTGAGGGTGGTGCATAAGTTATTATTAGCGAAAAAGATCTAACTTTGATGAATGTCATTGGCATTGTATTTTCTGAATTTTATCATCTCCTATGTTGTTTCCACATTCAGAAGATGTGAGTGCAAAATATTAGTCAATTTTGTTGAAGCATGGAAAGTTTTCATGCAAGCATGATAAAATGTCATGGGTTGTGGACATGAGCCAACCTTTAGTGATTATGTTGATTGCCTTCATCATGTTTGTAATTCATGGTCTTTATTCTTTGAATATAATGACTCTTGGATTATTTTGTATAGAAAATACTTTGTAAAAGGGTGAATAAACCAATTAATGTATTTAAGAAACACAACATCATTAATAAGTATGTTTGCATGTTATTTTATTTAGTTTTTTTTTGTTAAATGTTTTTATTTATGTTATTTTCAAGGTTAAATATGTTCATTACAGTCTGAATAAAATATTAAAAAATAATATGAAAGACATTTATTCGTGTTGGGATGCAATTTATAACTTCGTCATCCTACTATATAATGAAATAAAAACCTCATTTGAAAATAAAAATAAAATAATTTGTCACTATTTAAAGTCTCCTTCAAAAATAAAGACCTCCTGTTCGTGAGAAAGAAGTAAAAGTTGTTGCTGGGGTGTTGCAGTTGTTATTTCGTGGAGCTTTGGATGCTGGTCGACTTTCTCAGGTGCCAAATTTAATTCTGGTGTAAATTTCAATTTGATTGTGTCAAATTCTTGTGTTCAGTAGTGACTTCATATCACGATACGGATGCTTTTGGAATAATCACAAGACAAAGGGGAGTGTATAAAGTAAAACTGTGGGGTGTATTTTGTACTCATGTTGGAATTTGTGGCCTTTGAGAAGTTGTTTCTTCAATATCCAATCTCATTCACTGTGTTCGATTCCAAATTCCAAATGTAGTTTAGGTTTATTGCTATTTTCTGAAATGACCTTTACGAAAACAATCCTACAGATTCTATAAATACATTTTTTAATAAAATATTTGGCTTGATTACATATTGAGAAAAAGAGAATATTTTATTAAAAGTTAGAACATTAGTTCTTTAAAACTTTTTGTGCAATTAAAACTACAAGTATTTTGTAATTGAAGTTTTTTAACAATAAAAAGATAAATCTTTTAACTATACATTAAATTTTATTACTGTCCTAATATTTTTCTTAAAATATTTTTTCGTAAAACAAAAAGTACAAATCTTTGCTACGTATATAAAGGATCATAAGAATATTATGGAATTTGTAAAATTTAGTACAATTAATTGATGCTTAATATTTGTGACCTCCAGCATTTCATATTATCGTGAACAAAATTAGAAGTATCTTCTTATTTAAATATAAGAAATATTATTATTTTTATTAGGGATGGTAAAAATAGTTTGGACGAGTTTTATTATTTTGTTTTTATTTTTAAACTAAAAATTTATTTTTATATCCGTTCTTTTACTCATGAAGTATAATTAGAACAACATTATACACAATAAAGCTAAAGTAACAAATAAAAATATTTAAAAATAAATAAAAATAATTAAATGTGTGTCACATAAATGATTTAATATATTACTTAATGAAATAGTATAATGAAAAAAATGTATAGATAAATTTTAAAAAATATAATTACTGATAATTTATTGATGAATTTTAAAAAAAATGTTTATAGACAAATATACAAATAAGGATAAAAACAAATCTATCACCAACATTTTTTTTTAAATTATTAACAAATTCACTAATAAATTTTGTTAAGATATAGTCAAAGTCTGTAGAATACTTCGGTGTCCATTTTATTGATAAAAGTTAGCGAAAAATATATTTATCGATTGTAAACATTATAAATTACCAACGAGTGTTATTGACGAAATCATTATTGATATATTTTTTAATAATAATAAAATTTTAATTTAGTGATAAATTCGTTAAAAAGAAAAATATCTATCGTTAATTAAAACTAAAAAATTCATCAATAAAATTTTGTTGATAATTTATCATTCTTTTTGTAATCGTTGTAATAAAAGTCAAGGGTGAAATTTTAAAATGCAGTGCATCTTTTTAATCACAGTTACAATCATTCGGTACAAGAAAAATTGAAACTACAGATAATTAAAATTCGTCAATAATATTTAAAATTTAAGTAAATCAAAATTATCCACATTATAAATCCATTGATAAAACCTTCATTTATAAATTTTATTGATGACTAAGAACTTTGTCACTAATTACAAATGAAAAATTTTGTCGATAAAATTTGTCAGTAATTATCAACGAAAAATTTGTCGTTAAATTATGTTGGTAATTACCAATAAATAATTCATCAATAAATCAGTTGGTAAATAGCTCGATCTAGTTTATCTTTTTTCTCCTTCTCATTCTTTTTCTTTTAATCTTTCCATATTTTCTTCTTTCTATACTTTCTCTCCTCCTCCTCTTGCTTCATCATCACAACCATCATTGGCAACGAAATTGCCACTGTTGACACTGAAATCACCATCGTCGCCATCGAAATTGTCACTGCCAACATCGAAACTGCCATTGTCGTCATTGTTGTTGTCGTTGGCTCCTCTTTCTCCTTCTCCACCTCCTTTTCTCACTCTTTTTTCTCATTCTCCTCGACCACCCATTGTGCTACCTCGTCTCCGCTACACCATGGCCCGCCTTTGTGTCGTCGTGCCACTGTTGCACCTCCGACATCTTTGCCTCCTCCTTCTCTTTTTCTTTTCTTTTTTCTCATCTTCTTATTCTTTTTCCGGTCTTCTAATTTTGACCCACCATCTTAAATTTTAAGACACCGAACACGATATTTAGATAAAAAATTTGTCATTCCTTATATCGATAGATTTATCTATTATAATTTTGTTTGTAATAAGTTATGTAGTTATCTATAGATTTTACTAACAAAATTTTTCATAAAAAAATGAAATTTGTACTATTAATAGATTTTAATAGTACCTTAGAAATATATTTGTATTGATTACATATGAGGTACTAAACATGATAACTCATTAAGTAAAGACATCAAATGTTGAAGCTAAATGAGTTTGAGCATTAGAGTTAATTGATACATGATAGTTTTAAATAAGATATACTTAGCACAAATTTGACTTTTATAAAAAACAATAATTAAAATTATTGTTGACTATATTTTAGTTAACATTATTAAAAAATATCTTCATTTAAATAAAATAAAGACATACGATAAATAGAAGGAAAGAGATGCAGAGGTATTGTTCCCTATTTTTCCCTTATGAGAAGGGAGCACAATGATGTTTAATTTTAGGAGAAAGATGGCAGCAGAAATGCAATGTGATAGTGGGGCATATGCTTATCAATCATAAAAGGGGTTCCTATCCTACCATAGAGTAGCACCCCTGGGACCCTTAATATTCCTTCATCCTTTATCAAAAGCCCATCCATTTCTTTTTTTGTTTTTATTACATTTGCATCTTATTTTTAATTTAAATTCAGCTTTTTATTCACTCAATCTCAATTTTTTTACTGTTCAAAATTTTACACCAAAATGAAATTTATTATTTATTAAACATATAGTTTTATTTGATATTGAATAAGCATTGAAAAGATAAATTTAAAATATATAATATATATGTATATAAACCTAAAAGAAATTATAAATTTAAATTAAACTTAAAATTTATTTTTTAACATCAATATTAAATAGTTATATATGAATAAAACTTAAAATAAGTAAATAATAGTATGATAATACAACATAAAATATTGTATTTATTTAACTCTCTTTTTTATAGTTTTGAAGTGGGAATGAAGTAGGGTAGGGCTACATGGAGAGATTGGATTCCCTAGTGATGACATTCACTCCACCTGGTGCTGAAATTCAAAGTGGTCCACCCTATGGTCCCTACTCTTACACCACCCACTTTAAACCACCAAATTACACATTTATGACACACCTTCCTCTTCTCTTCATCCATAAGTTTCTAAATACCTATTACCATTTTTATCACCTATTACACCTCTTTACATCCTCATATATTACTCTATTGTAAATCCTACCAATACTCCATTGTTAATTATAAAAGAAAAAAAAAACATTTTCTTAACTCATGAAAGAGATTCCTAAATACATTAATTTTATCAACTTTCTTATACCTTTTCATAATGTAAGTTTCTTAAATTTTATTAACTTTTTTATATTTAAAAAATGTATTTTGTTTGTAAATGAAAATGGAATGAGTAATAATTGTTAAGATATTGATTCAAGAGTATTAAAAATTTTGACTAATTTGATGTCACTGTATTCTTTAACTACAGAGTTTATAGGGTTTTCTCTTACTTTACTGGTATAGTTCAGCCCACTGAATGGAATTGTTTCTTTTCCTTCATTTTGAAACGTGCTATAATAAAAGGAAAATTATCATCATAGGTGTATGTATAAATAGTAGAAGTCCATATTATGATTATTATTATTAGGTCACTAATATTGATAGATGGTGTTTATGTGAGAACATATTCTCTTATTGTATGCATGTTTGGACAGTGTTTGAACTCCATACATGTGTCTCCATGGTGAATAAATGAGATTCTAAATGTTAGGTGAAAATTTGACATAATAAAATTTGAAATAAGAAACAATATAATAATAATAATTAATAATAATTTAACTGAGAAATAGAAGATTAAATTGTAAAAATTAGTAAAAACTACATTTGATTAATATTGATTATATCAATATTAGTTCATTTAAAGGAAGAATGTATCTAATTAATAAAACATATACGTCTTTTAAGAAAATAAATAAAAGTATAAAAAAATTACTGATTTTTATAAAATATAAAAACATAACTGTATGGTAATATATTTTTTCTATAAAGTATAATTAAATTTGTGCAATAAAAATTAAATAATTATATTCCTTTAATATTTATCACTAATAATTTTATGAAGATTGTAATATAATAAGTATATATATTACTTCTCAGCTTATAAGTAGATAACTCATGAGTTTTTATTATGTTTAGTTGAATGAAGTTAAAATCAACTTTCATATATATGCTTGGATAAATACTATATTATATTATTTTATTCTAAATTTTATTAGTTTAATTAAGTTTTAAGTTTTTCATAAGTATTTTCAATTGAATTTCTATAAAAAAAATTGTCTATTGGATAATTATTATTTTTTATCTTTTTCTAATTAAATATATATCATTTATTTTTTCATTAATAAAATGATATGAATGTTATATATCTTAACCATACACATGTTATGTAAAACATACATTATACATTAATTACAATGTTGTTTTACATTAAATACAATAAATAACAACTTTCAACATATAAAAACGAAAAAGAAAGATAAATAAAACAAAAAATGTTAGACATATTAGCTAATTAAATAGTAAAATATTAATTGAAAAATATAAAAAATTTATTTTGAAAATTCAATAGATAAGAAAAACTAATTAAAATACATAAGTTTAAAAAATATTCAAATTTAATTAGTCAATTTTATTTTGTATATTTTTATTAATTATAACATGCTTCCATCCCATCATATTCCATGTCCTTATAATGTCAAAAAAGTTTGCCCAGAAATTCAAAATTCCTGCATTATTAAAAATAATTACATACTAAAATATGAGAAGTAGAAAATTCAGTCGTGCTGATTAATATTTTAATAAATTTTACTGAATTTTCTGAATAGTTTTTTGAAAAGTATACTTTATCCCCTAAATTGTCTTTACAGTTTATGATAAAAGACTCCAATATGTACGAAGAAAACAAAAGAATTGCACATGAAAATTCTGAATTTTGAAATGATGTGATTGATCAAGGAGAATCAAATACGATATTTAAAATATAGGAATATCACACTCTCCTAAAATGAAAAGAAAGTATTATTGAAAAAGGTTTAGATTCCTTACAGTTAAGAAAAGCAGGATGGGCACAATTGATTAACTAGAACTATGTGCTGAAAATAAATAATTAATATACTATGCTGCTAAAATTCAACATATAATTACAATTTAATACTCAATTACTTGGATTTGCATTCAATACTTTCCTGTAATGAAGTTATAGATGCCTAATACAGATAACTCATTTCTCAATGAAAAACATAACATATTCAATATACCTTACTTTATAATTTACAATTAAATATAAATCATTTAACTGTTTTTAATATGAAAGTTATTCTTTTTTTTAACTTTTATTTTAAAATATATTTATGTAATATTATATATTTTTGTTATTGTAACTAATTTTCTTCTTTATGTTAATAAAACTAAGAATACAATTGAAAAACATTAAACTATACAAGAATTTAGAAAAAAATGATAAAATAGAAAAATTTTACTAAAAAAACCATTAATTATTTACTTTCATGATAGACAGATAGAAAAAAATTCAGAGTAGTAAAAAACATGTATTAACTATTTTAGTTATATTAAATTCTGAAGAGGAAAAGAGGGGTAGGAGAAGAAAGAAAAAGAAACTCTGATGGGATTAACACTACAATGACTCAATCATTTCTGCACTGTGTTGAAAGCACGACTTTCAAAACCGAATTAAACAAGTGGAGCCCACCGATTTAATTATGAACAGCCACTCCCTAAAGCTGATTCAACAAAGTGATCAAAAAATTATTATGTCTCTTGAAAGACTTTACACAAAACAAGACAGAGAGCATAGCAGAAAGGAACACCAAAAATATGCACAGTGACATGAAACTCCACAACAGTAATAAAACCTGAATCAACTACTTCAGGTTCAAGAAACAGAACAAGTTATATCTGTGCAATTGAGATCCCAAATTTATGATTCTCAGTAAGATACAACAAAAAAACAAGAAAAGAAAGCTCTTATTAGTATTCACTACATCAAAATCCCTACCATTTTCCAGATCAAAACTTTTCCTATGGTTTCATTCACATATAGCAGTAGTATATATAGTCTTATATCATGGGAATTCAAATCATCAGTCTCTAGCTTTTTGTCTACCACCTTCAAAGACAGATACTGAAGGTTAAAGGGCCACAATCCCAGTTGAAAACATTTGTTCTCTTGTGTGTGATGAACTAGACAATTCCACAGATCTTGAAGCTTCTGATCTGCACCTCTCTTTGCGTTCATCCATGGATATTTGCCTTGAACGGCAATCGGTGCTGCAAAAAGCCTTCTCCCCTCTGCACACACACCACACCAAACCAAACCAAAACGTTAGTCCTAATGTAATGATTGAATATAAATAACATGAACAAATTTTGAGAAAGAACCTTGAATTTCCCAGTACCTGTACATGTATATGTCTTGGCCATGGAGATTCTTTCTGCACAAGTGACATGTGCTGAGAAAATCTGATGTTGCATATGACGGTTCGTCATCATCTTGAATTAAATTATGGGAATCTTCTAACACCACCGACGTTGTTGGTGTTGTTGTTAATGTTATAGTAGCCATGTGTTAGGATTCCACCTTCACCGCCATCGTAATAAACCTTAGTGATCGTCTTGTTGGAAATATGGTATGTGACATATGTGTAGTCCTCGGAGCTTCCGACGGGAATTTCGGTCACACCCTTTTGAAACGCGCTTTGTTTAACCGATTTGTTCAAACTTGATGTGCAAACGGCGTGTTTGGGCAGAATTTCGTGCCCTGGTTCCTCGGATTTATCTAGAGCCACCACAATTCCCAGACCAACACCACCAAGGTCGTAACTTTTTAGACCCTTGGGTGATTGTTGCATCTTTAAGTTCATATGTTCAAATGGGCTTCTCGGGCTTCCGATGGCGTCGAAAAGAGCGGCAGCGCGGCCACCGGACACCAAAAGTTCGGAGATTTTTCCGATCAGTGGTTGTGGCCTTTTGCCCAACATGACGGTAATTTGTGGTGGCTAGATAATAATTGTGGAGAATAATGAGGATGGAGGAGGTGGGTGTTTTGTGCTGTTGCAAATATTAGTATTGTGAAGTGTGGGATGAGGATGTCTTTTATAAGGGCAACATGGAAAACATCATAGATGTTGTAACATAATTGATGGAGTGGTTGGATTAAGCCCGTGGTTTTGTTTGGAAGTATGTGGGTGATGATTGCTAGAGATATGTCCAACAAGTTATTTTTAATTAATTTATGGAGTTATTAAATTAGGGTTTTTTTTACTAATACCATTGAACCTTTAAAGAGATGCTTGTGTTGTGATTTTTTAAACATCAATATTATTTAAGGGTCACTTGTATGTGGGTCAGCTTCCAAAAAAATGTCATTTTCAATGATTAAGACGTAACATAAAGAATTATAGTAGTATTAGTTTAATTTAGCTTGGTGAGTGCGTAATTAGGTGGTTTGATTATAAATAATACGGCAGGGCAATGGAGTAGTTTAATTGTTAATTTTGCACACCAAGGTTGATCTTTGATTTACGATTTCATCAATTCCTTTAGTAAGTACTTTGGTAAAAAGAAAAATAAAACAAAACAAAAATTGGATGCATGTATGTGATTTTGGAATGGGATAGTTTCTAAGTCAGATAAATATAGCAAAGTATTTTAATAGTGTTTTTTTTTTTTGGTTTACATTGGAAACATTAACACCTTGAGCATGTTGTTTTGACCTATTTTAAATACATTATTTAATTTTAACTAGATAGTAATTAAATTAGTTTATAATAAAGAAAGTTAAGAATAATTAAATTATAATTATTTTTATTTTTATTTTTCATGTAAGTTATTTAGTATGATTAGTTCAATCAAATAACTTGTGTAGATAGATAATTAATGACAAAAAAAAAACGATAGATAATTCACTCTAATAATTTTGCACTAAATTAAGAGGAATTATGGATAAATGTTATTTAAAATTTCCCCTGAATAAAAATTTTCACAAAAAAGGGCCCTAAAAGAAAAACATGTGTATCTTTTATAAAGAAAAAGAAAATTATATTTCAATCATGTAAGGTTACCAATATTATTGACTACAAATCCATCTATATATTTGCATTATCAGTCTATTATACTAAGAAAACCAGTTGAATACTAATAATGATAATTAAGGACATAAATTGAACCAAGTAGTTGATTAAAAAAGATACATTATTTGATTTTCTATTTTAAAAAAAAAAACACGCTTTGTTTTGAGTTTTTTATTGAAGCTTTGTTTTGTTCTCCCGAAGAGGAATCTGAACCGTTGGATACAGTGGGACGTGTCCACGGTTTTTAAGTAAATATGCAGAGCATAGATTGAATCCAGAATTGGAATGGGTTCTACTTGTCTGTAGTTGATGTAGTCTTAAACTTTCATAAAATTAATTATTTAGATTTATACAACTGTCTCAGATTCTAGTAACTTCGATAAAAATAATTTAATCAAGATTAGATTTAAATGGAGATAAATTAAGATATTTAATAAATGTTTTGATATATTTATATAATGGATTTTTCATATCTTATCGCTTGTTCATGGATTAATGGTAGTTTGATTAGTTACTTCCTATAGTTGGTTCTCAAGGGATAGAATTTTTTTCTTATACTCTCTATGCTGATAGTATATTAGTTTTATGTAGAGATGTTATAATCTTGAAATTTAAATTTTTCTTGGATGAGTATGATATTTTCTTTCGTCAATGGATAAGTCCTATTAAAAGTTACTTTTATATTACTGATGCTTTCTCTCTTGTAATCAATAATTTATTCCTTTTACATATTTAGATATGTCAATTTTTGTGAAGGATTCCAAGAAACGACTTTTTCAACCTTTGGCCGATAAGATTCATCATAAGTTTGTTTATTGGAAAAGAAAATTGCTTAGTATGAAAAATTTAACTAATAAATTTGATAATTATTAGCTTATTGTCTTATAGCTTTTAGGTTTACAAATGACCTATTAAGTTTCTTTTTGATATGGAACAACAAATTCAAAATTTTATTTAGACTAGAGATAAATAAAAATAGGGATTGCTCTCTGTTAAATGGTGGTTCTAAGTTTAGTGATGGTTTTAACAAATAAAAGGATTAACTTTCTCTTTTCTCTTTTATTAAGAATTTAGGCTTTATTGAATCCTTAGCCACAGAGTGTGTTTTTTATATGCATATTTTTTTTTTATTATGTAGTTGTTCTACTTGTATTATATTTAAAGTGGAAAGATAATATAAAAATATATAGTAAATTTATTTAATAAATTGTTATAGATGATATTAGTTTTCATATGTTTTATTTATGTTTGTTTTATTTATGTTTGCATCAAGTGTTGCATTATGACCCATAAAATAAAATAAATTATATTAATTACTTTAATTTTTACAAGTGAAATATACTTAATTACTAAAAATAAAAGCTACTTATATTTAACATTATAAAAATAATTCAAAAATTATTTTTCAATACTATCTGTTCAGTTATTACACTATAAAAAAATTAAAATTATTGACAATTTTATCATTAGAAATAAATTCGTTGTTGAATTTGAATTATTGATGAATTTTAAAATTTTAATTACTGATAGATTTATTTTAAAGGAAAAAATTCATTGATAACTTTGTCAATAATATATATTTTATTTATTAATGAGTTTTTTTGTTAATAAAATTTATTGGCAGTTATATAACTTATTATTGACAAACAAATTTGTCAGTAAAAAAAATGATTTTTCCACTCAAATCTCACGTTGAATATCTAAACATAGATTCTTTTATATAAATGTTATGTTAAAAACTTTTTTTAAATTTAGGCTTTTATTAATTATTTTTTCATAATTTTTAAACCAACTCCAACAATATTATAAAAATATAATTATTACATGTAAAAAATAGAATTATAATTTATTCAAAAATAAATAAAAAAATTCTTCTAATTTTAAACTAATTCTAACCTTATATTTTGAACGAAGTCTAACATAATTTTAAGTTAACTCTAACCCTTTTTTACAACCAAAGTAAACATAAATCTAATAATTATATTTTCATAATTTAGTTAAAATTGACTTTAAAATAAATCTAGAAATATTTAATAAAAACATAATTTTTAATAAAATCTCAATATAACATTTATATAAAAATTAAATTTTGATTGGAAAAAAACAAAATTTTATTATTTTAAAAAAAATTAAGATTGAATTAAATAAAATTAATGAAATTTGGAACTGATTTAAATCTAAAACACTGACATTTACACAGGACACTAACTTGACATATAAATCATTTTCTTTAGGATAATGATACTTGGACAACATTTTTTTAACAACATTTGAAACACCATCTACGTGTCATTCTGTGATTGGTCCAAAATTACTCCACAATCAATAATAATAATCATAAACACTATCATGAACCAATCACAGAATGACACATAGATGATGTTCAAATGTTGTCAAAATATGTTGTCTAAGTATCATTATCCTTTTCTTTAATATTTAAAAAAAGTAGAAAAACAAAAAAAAATCATAAATTTGACATTTGACATATTTTATTTATATATCATTAATTATTAAAACACTATTAAAAAATGACTAAATTGAAAAAAATAATAAAAATTAAGACTTGATAAAAAAAATAAAAATAAACTATGACCAATTTTAAAAAAATCAACAAAAAAAATCATAACCAAATTAATATTTAAGCCTAAATAAACAAACGAGTTAACTTCATAAATGATTAATATATTAACTTTAATTTTGAATGTAAATAATTATGGATAGGATTTTATTTAGTCTTTTACTCATCTATATCTTTGAGTGAATTTGTGTACTTTAACGAAGGATCTTGATATTTTGACAATTTTTTTATAATAGGACATGTATCATCTTTTTATTGATCTATTTAAATTTATGTTTAAAAAGTTATTTGAAAGAGACCAATCACAAACTACCACATATACATTATAAAAAATTGTCAAAAAATTATAAAAAAAAAGTTGTTAGAAAAATTTTTACTTTATGAAACCTATCTTTTAGATTTAGAAAAGCACTATAGCTTATAGCTTTCATTGCCTTGTGTATCGCACTCTGCCCTCAATCATTACACCATTCAAAAAGTTGATTAAAACTTTAATTCAAAATACATAAGTATATTATGTAGTTAAAATTTACTTAAATCATTTTTTATAATACATACAAGGTTAATGTATAATTAATGATTTTTGATCAAACTACATTTATGTTGAAATTTAAAACCATTACTTTTACTAATTAAAATAATATAAATTCATATAAAAGATTTTCTAACTACAAAAATACTCTTTTTGTTTTTTATTCCTATAATCAAAACAAACATTTTAGAATTTCTAACGTCTCTACCAAGAAATAAACAAAGATATCTCTTTAACACTTGAAAACTGCCTCTCTTTAAAAACTTGAAAAGTGAAGACTTGAAATATCTGAAAAGTATGGTCTTTAATTTTTGCAAAAAAAAAAAATCCCTAAAATTTCTAACTTTTTTTTCCAAATTTTTTAATATAAAAAGTGAACGCTTAGTTTAAAAGTTAGCGAACGGAGTATAATTAAATTTATGTAAAATATAAAAAGTGAGACCTTTTTCAAATTAATAGCATTGGACTTGCATGGTAAAAAAAAAGTTATCCTAATAATCTTGTATATTTTTTTGGAATTTAATTATTCTGATAATCTCAATCCTAAAACAGTTATTTCTTTTTGACATTTTTATTTTTTGTCCTTTCTATGAATTTTGTAAGGATGAACTTCCATTAAATTTAGACTTCATGATAAGTTCACTTTCAATAGTAAGCTTAAGGTTATGTTTGGATTTGAAAATGAATTTGAATAAGTGGATTTGAGAAGAAAAAAAATGTGAAAATAAGATTGCTTATATTAACATGTGTTTATTTTCACAAATTTATTATAGACATTGGGATGAATTTGTTTATTATATTAACATGAATATGGTTTTATCTCAGACGATGGATTTGGGGAGATATCCAAATTTTCATTCTAGATACAGAAAATTAAAGGAAATGCAAGTAATTGACCTAATTACCCATAATATTTTCTTGATATTACAAGTGTGCCACTTTAGTGACATTTGTACATTTGAACAAAAATGATGAGCACACCTCTCTTTTTATTTAACATATTCATTATATGTATAATAATAATAAAAAACATATTTTATATTTATTTTAATCATAAAAAAAAATTATAATCTTACACAAATTTTAACTTCAAATATTTTCACTCTTAATTAAAAAGTGAACTTTTAAATCTAATTTGATCCTACAAAACTAATTTATAAAGTAAAATTTATATCTATTTATATAATCTTTATCACTTGACTGACGAACGAGGTAAGACTTCCAATAATTTTACATTCAAATCTCTTATAAAAAACCTTGAAAGTTTATAAACGTTAATATGTTAATATGTGATAGGTTAGATTGATTAAATTAAAAAATATTTTAATGAATAAAAAATAAAATATTATCATTTTACCCTTATTATTATATATTATCATTATTATTATTATTATTATTATTATTCATTATTATTATCATTAATATCATTATTAATATAATTATTATTATTAAATCTAAAACTATGCACATATAACCTAAAATCACGCACATGGGTCGATAATCGATTTCCATCATTTCAGAGGGAGGAGAACCCATTCTCCTCCATCTCATCCGAAAACAATTTAATAGCATTATTTTAGAATTGGTTTGCAGTCTCATAGTCGATTCTTACATCACCCAAAACTCATTCTCATCAATATAGTCAAATTAAAAAATTGATGGATATTTTAATAAAATCCATATATTTCTCTTCAAATATTTTCATCCTACATATCCATCATACCTTGCAAATCCACTCCCTCAAATCAAGACACATCACATGAAACAAACACACACATCACTCTCTTTTCATACGTGTGATCAGTGCATAAGTGAAAACAAATAACTTACTTTAATAACTTCATACCAAAGTTATTACTATACCATATAGTTACTTTGTGTGTCCACATGAAATTAACTTAATTATTCTTAATTTTTCTCTGATATTACAAGTGTGTCCACTTCAATATGATATTTGCATAGGTAAAAAAACGATGAATAAACCTTAGTTTTAAAATTTAAAATATTATACGATTTATTTTATATTTATTTTAATTATAAAAATAAAATTATAATCTTTCATAGATTTTACTTTCGAATAACTTCACTTTTACATTCGAATACTTTAAAAGAAACAATCAAAGTTTATGAAAGTTATTAACTAGGTTGATTAAATTAAAAAAATATTTTAATAAAAGTAAAAATAAAATATTAATATTTTACTTTTATTATGATTATATTATTATTATTATTATTATTATTATTATTATTATTATTAAAACCTAAAATTATGCACATACAACCTAAAGTTAAGTTATATATAGGTACGTTAAATTAAACAAATGTTTAATGAATAAAAGTAAAATATTACCATTTTACTCTTATTATTAATATTATTATCTTTAATTATTATTATTATTATAAATATCATTAATATCATCATTAATAATATTATTATTACCATTATTATTATTATTAAAACCTAAAATCATGAACATAGAAACTAAAACAATTTAATAACAATTCTTACACAATTGGTTTGGAGTCTCAAAATCGATTCTCACAATATTTATAACCGCTTTTCATCAACATAGTCAAATTAAAAAGAACAACACACATTTCAATAAAACTAATGTATTCTTCTAAAAAATTCTCATCCTTAAAAAATCTATCTTCTATTATATCTCCCAAATCTACTCTCTCAGATAAACTCAGGGTTAAATAACATCCAAAAATAGATAAAGTTTCACTTAAAAACCTTAGATGATGAGAAGTCATTCCACTCGTTTTCACCCAATAATATTATTAGATTTTTTTTTTCTATCATAGTATTAGCATTAATATTATTATCATTATTATTATTATTATTATTATTATTATTATTATTAAAATCTAAAACTATACACATAGAACCTATAGTTAAGTGATATGATAGGTTGATTAGATTAAAAAATATTTAATGAATAAAAATAAAATATTACCATTTTACTCTTATTATTATTATTATCTTTAACATTCATATTACTATTAATATCATCATTAATATTATTATTATTATCATTATGATTATCATTATTAAAACTTAAAACCATGTATGTATAAACTAAAACAATTTAATAGCTTTTTGACCTATTTGGTTTGGAATCTCAAAATCGATTCTCACATCACCACTTCTCGTAAACATAGTCAAATTAAAAAATACAATAGACATTTCAATAAAATTCATATATTTTTCTTAAAATCTTCTCATCCTTAACACATCTTATCTCGCAAATCCAGTCCCTCATATAAAGACAGATAAAGTGAAACAAAATCCAGTAATAGATCAAGTTTCACAAAGTTGATGAGAAATCCTTACACTGGTTTTCACCCAATATTATTATTACATTTTTTTCTCATAGTATTAATAAGAAAATGAATATATATAAAAGGGAAAGGCACTTAATAAACTCGAGATTTTTATGAGATAATCTTCACTAATACACAGTAAATTATATTTTATATAATAATACCATGCATGCATGAAGCAACAATCATCACCAAAATGATCACACTGTAATTTATTTATGGAAATCACATTTAACATGTCAATCTCATATAAAGAAAAATCATCTCTTATTTTGAAGGTGAAGGGGACTTTTTATGTCCTCCTCCACCCCCACTCCAATCCCAACCTGAACCTGACCCACCTCCAGAACCTCCATTACTACCTCCTCCGCCACCTCCACCACCACCACCTCCACCTTGTCCTCCTCTTCCACCTCCTACACCCCATCCTCCACCACTTCCTCCACCGGAACCACCGGAACCTCCACCTCCCCCACCTCCTCCACCTCCACCACCTCCTCCACCATTCCTACCGCCACCATTCCAGGAGCCAAACCCTAACCCAGAACCACCATTTCTACCGCCACCTCCTCCTCCACCACCCCCACCTCCTTCGACAAGAATCCTTTCTGGGATCCTGGCAGCAAATGCAAGGTCGAGAACGAACAAGGCAAAGAAAGCAACCCCTAAGACCTTAGAGCTTGCCATGATGAACTATGAATGCTGAAAATGAGAAATGTGATTGATAGTTTATTCTCATTAGAAAAGGCCTATTTATAGAATTTGTAAAATAGAAAAACCTAAATCTTTTTCTAGTACCTTCCTATCCTTAACACGTTTTGCATTATGTAACTTTCACTTCAAAATATTTTTTACATCATTTAATACTATTTTTCACCATTTTATTATTTTTCTTAAATATAAAAGTTAACTTCTATTAAAATTATTTTATCCTTATAAAAACTGTAAAATGATATTTAAGTAGTGAAAAAAAATATTTTTCCTTACATAATATGTATCTCATTGTTATTTTCATTAAATTTCTTCTTTCATCTCTTTAATCCCAATAAATTAATTAAATTGTTATGTACATTAGAATCTTTTGCATCTTTATTCTCATAATTTGATTTATATGCATTTTCCCCCTTCAATTAGACTTTTTTTTATTGTTGACACATGTTTCTTTTTATTCGAAATATTACATAATTTTTATTTAAAAATATAAAAGTGAATATTAAAACTATAGAAATATAGAAATTTTGTCTAAAAAAATTTTTAATTAGAACAAAAATAAAATAAAAAATTAAAATATAACAAAATATCAATTTTTAATTGAAATTTATGAAATTAATAAAGAAGAATAAGTATTAAAATTTATTTAGAAAAATAAAATATAAAATAAAAGTTGGAGTTTTTTATTTTAAAAATTTTAAAACGTTTGATTATTATAAAATTGTTTCTCTTTCTTTTTAATAATTTGAGTAAAAATACATTTAAAGTTCCAGCTCAGAATTTGATTCCTTAATAATAAAATTTTGACAGGTTTTTCATGCATAATCATTACATTATAGGTAATAATTTGGTGGTTTCCAAAAAATCAAAATCTGACATAAAAACAAAGTCATGTTATTCTTGTAAATACCATGTATAACGTGCTATGTTAGAAAAGAAAATTAAAAAAACTGTGGAAAAAGAGATTCACATTTAAATAATTAAATATAAAAACACTAAATCCTTAAAAGTATTTCTTTGCATTTACATATTTAAATACAAAAAAATAGCATAATTGATCTGAAATATCTTAAATGACTATATTTTTAATTTTCTTCTAAAATAAATAAACTTCTATACTTTTTCTATTTTAATTTGTTTTTTATGAATTTCAATTGAAAATTCTATAGTTTTCTATATTTTTAATTTTTAATTTTTATATTTTTTCTAAATATTTAATAAATTTTAACACTTTTTCTATTTTAAAAATTTTATAAATTTCAATTAAAGCATTTGATATTTTTTATATTTTTAATTTTCCATTGTTATATTTCTCCTCTAAATAATTTTTTTTAAACAATTTTTTTTCTATTTCTATACATTTAAATATTGTTTTCATTTACATTTTTAAATAGAAATTTATAATTTTTCAAACAAAAAAATTAATTAAACTACATCTATAATAAAAGGGTGTAATTAAAGAAATAAAATGCATGTGAGTCTAACTAATGATAGTAATAAAGAAGTGAAAGAGTCTATTTTGAAAAAAAAATCCAAAAATTCTACCTAATTTATTATTTATTTCATTAGCATTTATTGTTGCATTCATCTAATTAATTGATTTTTTCTTCTTTCCCTAAATGGTGCATTCACATTTCCTAATATACATTACAGAAATTAACTAATAAGTTGAGTCATGAAAAAATAAAAAAAGAAAGATAAGTAAATATTGAGATTGACATATGCGACAATGGTGATAACTCATTACTAATTTGGTTTCACCTTTGACTTAACTTTGCTGGTTTTGTAAAGTGAAGACTTGAAATATTCGAAAAGTATGGTCTTTAATTTTTGAAAAAAAAAAAGAAATCTCTAAAATTTCTAATTTTTTTCCATTTTTTTCAATATAAAAAGTGAAAGCTTAGCTTTAAAAGTTAGCTAACGGAGTATAATTAAATTTATGTAAAATATAAAAAGTGAGAGCTTTTTCAAATTAATAGCAATGGACTTGCATGGTAAAAAAAAATAGTTATCCTAACAATCTTGTAAATTTTCCTGGAATTTAATTATTCTGATAATCTCAATCATAAAAAAGTTATTTCTTTTGGATATTTTTTTTGTTTTGTTTGCCCTTTCTATGAATTTTGTAAGGATGAACTTCCATGTAAGCTTCATGATAAGTTGGGGATCACCAGAGAGGAATATGACTTATGTACATATAACCTAAAACCACACACATGCAAAAGGGATGTGAATCGATTCCCATTAATTCAGAGGAGTCTCCTCCATCTCATCCGAAAATAATTTAATAGCATTATTTTAGAATTGGTTTGCAGTCCCATAATCGATTTTCACATCACCCAGAACCGATTCTCATCAATATAGTCAAATTTAAAAATTGATGGATATTTTAGTAAAATCCATATATTTCTCCTCAAATATTCTCATCATTGTACATATTCATCTTTCATCGTACCTTCAAATCTATTTTCTCAAATCAAGCAAATAAACTCCCTCAAATCAAGACACATCGCATGAAACAAACATATACATCACTCTCCTTTCCATATGTGTGATCAGTGCATAAGTGAAAACAAATAACTTACTTTAATAACTTCATACCAAAGTTATTACAATACCATATACTTATTTTGTGTGTCCACATGAAATTAACTTAATTATCCCTAATTTTTCTTTGATATTACAAGTGTCCACTTCAATACGATACTTGCATAAGTAAAAAAAAAAACGATGAATAAACCTTGATTTTAAAATTTAACACATTATATGATTTTATTTTAAATTTATTTTAATTATAAAAATAAAATTATAATCTTTCATAAATTTTACTTTCGAATATCTTCACTTTCACATTCGAATACTTTAAAAGAAACAATCAAAATTTATAAAAGTTATTACTGATATAATAGGTTGATTAAATTATAAAAAATCTTTTAATAAATAAAAATAAAATATTAACATTTTACTCTTATTATTAATATTGTTATTATCATTATTATTATTATCATTATTATTACTATTATTATTATTATTATTATTATTATTATTATTATTATTATTATTATTATTAAAACCTAAAATAATGCACATACAACCTAAAGTTAAGTTATATGATAGGTACGTTAAATTAAACAAATGTTTAATGAATAAAAGTAAAATATTACTATTTTTCTTTTATTATTATTATTATTATTATAAATATCATTAATATCATCATTAATAATATTATTATTACCATTATTATTATTATTAAAATCTAAAATCATGAACATAGAAACTAAAACAATTTAATATCATTCTTACATAATTGGTTTTGAGTCTCAAAATCGATTCTCGCAATATTTATAACCGCTTCTCATGAACATAGTCAAATTAAAAAAAAACAATACACATTTCAATAAAACTAATGTATTCTTCTAAAAAAACTCATCCTTAAAAAATCTATCTTCTATTATATTTCGCAAATCTACTCTCTCAGATAAACTCAGGATTAAATAACACCGAGTAATAAATAAAGTTTTACATAAAAATCTTAGACGATGAGAAGTCATTCCACTCGTTTTCACCCAATAATATTATTAGATTTTTTTTTTTCTTTCATAGTATTAGCATTAATATTATTATCATTATCATTATCATTATTATTATTATTATTAAAATCTAAAACTATACACATAGAACCTAAAGTTAAGTGATATGATAGGTTGATTAGATTAAAACATATTTAATGAATAAAAATAAAATATTACCATTTTACTCTTATTATTATTATTATTATTATTATTATTATTATTATTATCTTTAACATTCATATTACTATTAATATCATTAATATCATCATTAATATTATTATTATTATTATAATTATTATTATTATTATCATTATGATTATCATTATTAAAACTTAAAACCATGTATGTATAAACTAAAACAATTTAATAGTGTTCTGATCTATTTGGTTTGGAATTTCAAAATCGATTCTCACATCACCACTTCTCTTAAACATAGTCAAATTAAAAAGTATAATAGACATTTCAATAAAATTCATATATTTTTCTTAAAATCTTCTCATCCTTAACACATCTTATCTCGTAAATCCAGTCCCTCATATAAAGACAGATAAAGTGAAACAAAATCGAGTAATAGATCAAGTTTCACAAAGTTGATGAGAAATCCTTACACTGGTTTTCACCCAATATTATTATTACATTTTTTTTCTCATAATATTAATAAGAAAATGAATATATATAAAAGGGAAAGGCACTTAATAAACTCGAGATTTTTATAAGATAATCTTCACTAATGCACAGTAAATTATATTTTATATAATAATACCATGCATGCATGAAACACAACCATCACCAAAGTGATCACACTGTAATTTATTTATGGAAATCACATTTAACATGTCAATCTCATATAAAGAAAAACCATCTCTTATTTTGAAGGTGAAGGTGAAGGGGACTTTTTATGTCCTTCTCCACCCCCACCCCAACCCCAACCTGAGCCTGACCCACCTCCAGAACCTCCATTACTACCTCCTCCGCCACTTCCACCACCACCACCTCCACCTTGTCCTCCTCTTCCACCTCCTACACCCCATCCTCCACCACTTCCTCCACCGGAACCACCGGAACCTCCACCTCCCCCACCTCCTCCACCTCCACCACCTCCTCCACCATTCCTACCGCCACCATTCCCGGAGCCAAACCCTAACCCAGAACCACCATTTCTACCGCCACCTCCTCCTCCGCCACCCCCACCTCCTTCGACAAGAGCCCTTTCTGGGATCCTGGCAGCAAATGCAAGGTCGAGAATGAACAAGGCAAAGAAACAACCCCTAAGACCTTAGAGTTTGCCATGATCAGCTATGAATGCTGAAAATGAGAAATGTGATTCATAGTTTATTCTCATTAGAAAAAGCCTATTTATAGAATTTGTAAAATAGAAAAACCTAAATCTTTTTCTAGTACCTTCCTATCCTTAACACGTTTTGCATTATGTAACTTTCTCTTCAAAATATTTTTTATATCATTTAATACTATTTTTCACCATTCTATTATTTTTCTTAAATATAAAAGTTAACTTCTATTAAAATTATTTTATACTTATAAAAACTGTAAAATGATATTTAAGTAGTGAAAAAAAAATATTTTTCCTTACATAATATGTATCATTGTTATTTTCATTAAATTTCTTCTTTCATCTCTTTAATCCCAATAAATTAATTAAATTGTTCTGTACATTAGAATCTTCTGCATCTTTATTCTCATAATTTGGTTTATATGCATTTTTCCCCTTCAATTAGACTTTTTTTTTTATTGTTGACACATGTTTTCTTTTATTCGAAATATTACATAATTTTTATTTAAAAATATAAAAGTGAATATTAAAACTATAGAAATATAGAAATTTTGTCTAAAAAAAGTTTTAATTAGAAAATAAAATAAAATAAAAAATTAAAATATAACAATATCAATTTTTTAATTGAAATTTATGAAATTAATAAAGAAGAATAAGTATTAAAATTTATTTAGAAAAACAAAATATAAAATAAAAGTTGGAGCTTTTTATTTTAAAAATTTTAAAACGTTTGATTATTATAAAATTGTTTCTCTTTCTTTTTAATAATTTGAGTAAAAATACATTTAAAGTTCCAGCTCAGAATTTGATTCCTTAATAATAAAATTTTGACAGGTTTTTCATGCATAATCATTACATTACATTGTAGGTAATAATTTGGTGGTTTCCAAAAAATCAAAATCTGACATAAAAACAAAGTCATGTTATTCTTGTAAATACCATGTATAACGTGCTATGTTAGAAAAGAAAATTAAAAAACTGTGGAGAAAGAGATTCACATTTAAATAATTAAATATAAAAACACTAAATCCTTAAAAGTATTTCTTTGCATTTACATATTTAAATACAATAAAATAGCATAATTGATCTGAAATATCTTAAATGACTATATTTTTAATTTTCTTCTAAAATAAATAAACTTCTATACTTTTTCTATTTTTTTTTATGAATTTCAATTGAAAATTCTATAGTTTTCTATATTTTTAATTTTTAATTTTTATATTTATTCTAAATATTTAATAAATTTTAACACTTTTTCTATTTTAAAATTTTTGTAAATTTCAATTAAAACATTTGATATTTTTTATATTTTTAATTTTCTACTGTTATATTTCTCCTCTAAATAATTTTTTTTAAACAATTTTTTTTATATTTCTATACATTTAAATATTGTCTTCATATATTTTTTAAATAGAAATTTATATTTTTTCAAACAAAATAATTAATTAAACTACATCTATAATAAAAGGGTCTAATTAAAGAAATAAAATGCATGTGAGTCTAATGATAGTAATAAGAAGTGAAAGAGTCTATTTTGAAAAAAAATTCCAAAAATTCTACCTAATTTACTATTTATTTCATTAGCACTTATTGTTGCATTCATCTAATTAATTGATTTTTTCTTCTTTCCCTAAATGGTGCATTCACATTTCCTAATATACATTACAGAAATTAACTAATAAGTTGAGTCATGAAAAAATAAAAAAAGAAAGATAAGTAAATATTGAGATTGACATATGCAACTATTGTGATAACTCATTACTAATTTGGTTTCACCTTTGACTTAACTTTGCTGGTTTTGAATAGATTCGTGTATAGAAGTGTTAATTTAATTTAACAATGGTTAATTTAGAGTTTGTCCTAATTTTTTAATAGAATTTATATTAATTATAAGTGAATACGCGTCTATTTAACTTTCATTATGCTATAAAACCATATTTAATAATTAAGTGAATACGCGTCTAGTTAACATACATTATTCTCTTGCATATTAATGATGTTAGGATGTGTTTGTTTTTTAAAATGAATTTAGAGAATGAATTTAAAAGAAAAATAAAAGATAAAAAAAGTGAGATTGTTTGGATTGAAAAAAAGATGGTGAAAAAAAATTGAAATGAAAGTTATAACGGTTGAGTTTGATAAATTAAAAAAAAATATTTTAATGGATAAAATTAGATGATTATTATTTTATTTTTTATTATAAAAATAATTTAAAATAAAATATAATTAACCCTATCACTGGGACCACACGACCATGCACAAATAAAATAAAGAAAAATACACAATAGAAGCAAATATGTGCCTTTTTTTAGAAATTTGCATTGCCATCTAAATGGGTTTTATAATGCATATTTACATTGTCAAAACTTAATTAAATATTTTTATAATGCATATTTACATGCATACCAATACAAATAGGAGATTTATGGCATATCTAAATCTAAACCCAGAATCCAATTGAAATATGATGAAATGAATGGAACACAAAATGACAATATTTCGAAAAAAATTGTTTTTTTATACAATGAAAGATAAAATTAAATTTTATTTTAACTACGACATTTCCAAATATTTGAGTATGAAAAAAGAAACAACTTTATATTAAGTTTAATTAACGTTTAAGTTGTAATAAAATTGTTTATATTTAGTGTTTAATAATTTAATTATTAGAAGGTAACCAAAAAGGAAAATAAAAATAAGAAGGACGGTTTTCACTGTTCCAATATGGGTTCATGGAAAATTTATTATAGAAGAGTTTATTTAGAGGTGACAATGGGTCAAATTAGATATAAATAGGATATAGATAGTATCTATCTATAATTCGATTTGCAACAAAAAAATTCACTGGTGTTATTCATTGGATACTCATTTAATAAATACCTACGAATATTTTAAAACTCATGTATGTTTTGGTTTATGAAGTCGAGATTAAGTTTTATTTTAGGAAGGGTCTTCAATCTCCAAGCTTAAGTCAAAGTTTAGTCTCCAATCTTCTCTTTGTGTTTGTCCGAATACTCTAACAATAAATGTGTAGTGAAAAGTAACCAATTATTTGAATATTTGTATTTATAAATTTTTGGACGACCTTCTGATTAGTGTTGACCTAATTACTATCCAAGCAGTAATCATCTCACTTAGAGTTGATGTAATTATTCTTAACGCAAACCTTATCCATAATCCGACTAACCGTTTCATATGGGACTGAAATACTTGTTGACCGCTCGGTCCATGATTCATCGAGGTCATACTATACATTATGGGTACCCATTAATATTTTAAAATATATATTTATAAATTTTTAAATTAAAATCTAAATAAATTTAAAAAACAAAATATAAAATATAGTATAAATTAAAATTTAATTTTAATTAAATTTAACCCAATAAAATATAAATTAATTTTAATTTTAATTAAACATAACTTAATAAAATATAAAGTAAATTTTAATTTTAATTTTTTTTTGTAAGTAATGGATATCGGCATGTATAATATAATACTCACATCTCACTCCTTTGTAAGTAGATATTAAAATACTTACTATTTATGAATAATAAATACTCATAAATATCAACTATCAGTTACGATTTTATTCACAAATACTCACAAATACAAATATTTTGGATAAAACTTGCTAATACCAAAGAAGAAAAAGGAAGAGAAAAATATCCAAGATAATGAAACTAATGATTTTTTTGTTATTAATAAATAGAAAAATCTTATTTATAGATACAAAATGCAAACCAAAATATATAACTCAAAAATAATTAATACAAATAATTAAATTTCATAAAAATGTAATTAATGAGTAATTTTAACAAATCAATAATAATTGTAATAAATTAATAAAAATCATTAATTCATAATACTTTTTCTTGGGTGTATGTTCATCACATATTTTATTTTTCCGTGTTATATAATTAAGATGACATGATTTAAAATTCTTCTTAACAAAGACTTTGTAATATCTAACAATTTTTACTTAAATTAATATTTTGGATTTATATATTATTCTTTCAATTAAACAATACTTTATTAATAGTGAGAACCTTAATAAGTTATTATTATTATTTAATTAATTTGAAATAAAAAACAATAATTGATAAACAATAACGAATATATTTTGAAAAACAGTAAAATTTGCTTGTTTTACTATAATTATTTTAAAGTATTTTATTGATTTTTGTTATTAAATTCACATTTATATTTTTTCATATCAAGTTTGTTTATTCATTTAATTAGTTCAGAGTTTTTCTTTTATTTTTTTATTACTTGTGTATGATTTTATAAGAATTGAAAATTTATCATGTATTCGTTGGAATAAGAGTCAAGTTAATTTAGCTTATCTATTTTATTAATTAGTAACTTGGTAATACTAATAGGTCATGTAGTGTTATAGTTAGAATTTGTTTTGTAATGTATAAAATAAATTTATATTAAATAAATAATGAAATAAACATGTACTATTTTATATAAAAAAAAATTACCTGACTCGATTGGTTAGAGTCGTGGTGCTAATAAGTGTGTTATAAAATATAAAACTGATAATAGAAAGAAGAAAAAAAATAAAAAGATGATGAAAGTAATTTTCTATGTTATTACTAAGAAATAAAGTTTTATTTATAAATACAAAATGCAGTTTAAAAAATACAACTCAAATATTATAAATAATTAATTAATACGAATAGTTATATAATTAAATTTCATAAAGAGATAACCTCATATTATTAATGATAACACATTAATTAATCATGACCGTATAAATTTATAACAGTTTTATTTTAAACTTTAATATTTTTGGTTTAGTTTATTGAACATTATTTTTCATCTTGATAACTTAACAGTCAAACTTATTATACAAAAAATTATTTAATAAATTTTTAAATAAATATTTAATTGAACTTATTATCTAGAAGTATCCATTGCCTAATATTAAAAAATGAAATATCTGCCGTGTGAACTGGCAGATCAATTGAAATTAACAAAGTGAAGTGATTATTATAATAAATAATAATAAATTTAGAGGTAATTAACTTTACTTAGGGTATTCGCTAAAGTAGACCTAATTAATTAAAAACCACTAAGCAGGTATTAGTGGTGCTTGTACACCTGTACAATTCTTGGTCACTAAAGCTGTGCTTCACATTTTAGGGTCAATAATTTTTAATTTAGAGATGTGTTTGGAATAGGTAATCTTTTCCATTGTTTCAAGACAGGTGTTAGGGTGATGAATCATAATTATTAATGGTTACATTATTTTTGTTTCTATATTATGTATTTTTCAAGATGTTCTATTATTTTTTTCATTGTCATCCTTATCTCTGAATATATTACCTCTGAACATTCCCCCTTTCTATATATAAATAATGCTGTTACATATCTCAAATATAATTATAATAATAAAAATTTGTATATATATACCCTATATTACATCAATTCAAAGTATAATAATCTTGTTGGTTTGTGGGATTGATGTTATCAGTTTTTCAAATTTGATTTTGTTCAACTTTTTTCTTGGTTATTATTCGTCTTTTATTGATCTATTGAATGTACTACGATATCAAAGTTAGTAAAAATTTGACAGTTTTAACAATAAATGTATATTAAATGTAATCAACCTATCACACTACATCAAATCTGTACTTATAAATTTCGGAATGGATTTTAGATTAACGTTAGCCTAATTACGATCTAACTGGTAATGGTCGTGTTTTGACTTAAGTTAATCATCACCAATCTTAATTTTTGTTTAAAGTCGATTGCTTAGTGTTCATTATTTGACCGACTGACTTATGGGATATTGCCGACTGGTTGGATCGTCCTGTCCTAGGCTGACCGGACGACCATACACTACAAATGTTTTTCAAAAGACAGTATATACATAACCAAATTTTCCTAACCACACTACTACATCATCTCGTCCTATATTGGATCAATAGCCACATCCTTATATGCTCATACCATTAAGGTGATCATTACAAATAAAGAGAATACATAGACAAACAAACACAAAAGAAAAGAGAAACTAATGTACAAAAAGAGCAATCATACAACAAGTATAGAGATATTAACACATGTAAATCATTCATATCAACAACCTTAGCACATATAAATACTCATATTGGACTTTATCATTCGAATACATGTATTGATATCATGCACTTATGGTGGTGGAAGAGCTGCTTACCCAAGCTACTGCACATAAGGTTAGTTCGTTAACCATCTTTGACTAAGGTAAAACCCCTAAATTAGGAACTCTTGCACCTTTGACTACATGCTTATCCCTTCTCTACTTGAGATTGAATGATTATTAGAGTGACAAGATAACTCCCAATATTGAATCCATATATCAATACATACACTAATGAAACGCCACCATAGAATCTCCCCACGAGATCCATGGAATTATGCTAACATGTATACCATACTCATCATCGTCACAATTTCATGCATGAATAAACACCATATACTCTTAGACATACATAAAGTACATTTCAAATTCATTTCAAACAACCATGGAATAATAAAACTCAAACATGTATATACCAGTGCTCAGAAATGGTGCCTAGCACTATGCTCCCCAAACTTGCACAATTAACTAACATTTAGCGCCAATTTGCCACCACTCAACGTTGCATCAAATATTAACATATCAAAATTATGTGATTTTTGAAAGTAAAACCTGGTCAAATGGTGAAATTGATATTTCCTTCTTAGTACTTGGATCAAAAACAACTTTTAATGCCAGGATACATATTAATTGACTCAATTGATCAGATTTTAAGTTCCTTAATCAACACAAACTCAAACAAGACAAACCACAAGGCAAACATCCAAAACAACCAATTTTAATAAATCAAATTTCATCATCCAACTCAACATGCAAAACCCAAATTTAAAGATGTTTAAAGCTTAAAATAGTGCAATTAGTTTTCCTTATTTGAAAGATAAATCAACAACTTAAGAATCTCTAAAACACCTCCAAATGCACAAGAAATTTTATTTTCTCTTATGAACAATACAAACACGATCATAAAACATCATTAAGATCACCGATTAACAGAGACTCTCATAGAAAACTCAGACATTACATGTGAATCAAGATGGTCCACATGCACAAAAGAACATACTGACTAGAAAAAGGTAAAAAAACTAATGATCTCCAATATTCAATCAGATAAATAGATGATTAAAGCTCTAGAAGGAAAAGATTTTGAAAAATGACATGCTTTTTAATAAAACTCGTTTATAAATTTTTTATTTAAACTTTAAACTTTATTATTAAAAATAATTGAATTTCATCGTTATAAACATATTATTAATTTTAAAACACAATTTTCTATTCTTTTATAATAATTAATTAATATTTTATATAATATCAATTATTAATTATACTAATAGTAATATACTAATATATGTAAAAGAAAATTTAATTATATTATTCATTATAGTTCTATAATGTAAATGAAAATTTCTAAAAAAAAAATGTAAGTAACTAATATATTAAATTGTAATAATATTTTTAGTTTACTTTTTAATAAAAATAAATACGAGTTGAGATATACAGATAATTAATGATAAACCGACTAATTTATAAAATTAAAAATAAAAATTACCATTTATTAATTATAGTACCAATAATAATTTAAGTTAATAATATAAACAATTGAAATTATACTAATAGTAATAATTTCAACTAATAGTTATTAATTTAAGCATAATCTTAATAATTATTGATTAAAATTAATATTCTGCTGGAAACAATAAACAATGGGTGCACTTGCACATGTCATGTCATGGTTTATGTTTAATTGTTGATTTAATGTTATATAGTTAGTCTAAATTATTATTATTATTATTATTATTATTATTATTATTATAATTATAGATTTAAATTATTTGATATAACTAATATATTGAATTGTAAATGAAAATCTCAAAAAGCAAAAAAAGTAAATAACTAATATATTGAATTGTAATAATAATTTAAATTTAACTTTAATAAAATAAATATGAATTAAGATATAAAGATGATTAATGATAAAGTAATTAATTTATAAAATTGAAAATAATTTTTACCATTTATTAATTATAGTAAAAATAATAATTTAAGTTAATAATATAAGCAATTGAAATTATACTAATCGTAATAATTTTAAGGTTTAATAGGTTCGGATGTCCCTATTTTTGTGGGTTCGTTCCAATTGGGTCCTTGTATTCTGAAAGTTCTCAATTGGGTCCCTATTTTGGTAAAATTGAGTCAATAATGCCCTTGCTGTTAATTGTTGTGAACGACGTTAACTTTCTTGCAGTGTGGCATACTGAGGTGTCTTTTACTTATGACGTGACAAAGTATGAGATTACAACGTGGATATTTATATTATTTCAAATTTTAAAACATTGGTTTTATTTAGGAAAAACTCATTAAAATTAGGGATTAATGATTTGGAAATTGGGGTTGTTGATGGTTGAGAAGAGCAAAGACGACGGCAAGGAAGGTCACGCTAGGGTTTGAGCCCTCTCTTCTGTTTATTCTAAACTCTAATATGCTTTCCATCATCATCGTGCAATCAACCAACTCCATCAGTAGTGTCCAAGGAACTGCCTTTGCAGGTTCATCACTGACCCATCTCCCACACCCATGAAATCTTTCGTTTCAACGCTTGAACTTGAATGTACTTGTTTCTCCATGATTTCTGCTTCTCCACTTTCCCACTCTTCGATGCGAGGCATCACCATATGCTCCAAACTCTTCCTGCGACAACTCTCCTTTGTTTTCTTCTTGCTTTAGCTTCAGTCCATGAGGCACAAAATCACTAGCACTTCTAAAAGATACTTCTGGGTATCGATAATTTGTCCATTGTGCCTGTGACGACGATGTCCCGAACATGTTGTTTGTTTCCGGCAATGTTGTTCTAGTAGAGAATACACTTGAATTGCCTGAAACAACGCCAAAAGGATGGTTAAGTTGAAGATTTGTCTGGTCTAGCCATATCGACAACCTTAGCTTATGTTCAACATGCTCAGCATCAGCAAAATTTCCCATGTATGATTCTGAACCTGGCCACCAACCATGAACCATAATTTCCCTAATTTCCCCAATTTCGCAGACACTCCCTGTCTGACCCCAAAACAGGAAACATTGGTTTGGTTTAATGAGTTATAATTATATTTCGACAATTCATTTATTAATTCTGTTTTTATTTTATTTCACATTTTAAAATGTTTAAAATCCATGAATAAAACTCAGATTGTGCCACATGGAAATAAAACACTGCCTCAACATGCTACCTGTTTAAAAACTTAACGTCGTATATTGCATTTAATGGAAAGGATATTATTGAATCAAATTTATCAAATTGGAGACCCAATTGAGCACTTCCAAAATAAAAGGACTCAATTGGAACAAATCCGCACAAATAGGGTCTCCGAACCTATTAAACCTAATTTTAATTAATAATTATTAAACGAAGCTGAATGTTAATAATTATTGAATTAAGATTAGCATCCTATTGGAAACAATAAAGAATGAGACACATGTCATGGTTTATATTTAGTAATTGATTCAATGTTATATAGTTAGTCTAAATTATTAATTTCTTGTTATAGATTTAAATTATTTGCCTTCTGAGACTATAATAATGTAAATGAATTTTTTTAACATAAGTAACTAATATATTAAATTGTAATAATATTTTTATTTTAACTTTAATAAAAATTAATATGAATTGAGATATAAAAATGGTTAATGATAAGGTAACTAATTTATAAAATTGAAAATAAAATTTATCATTTTTTAATTATAGTAACAATAGTAATTTAAATTAATAATATAAGCAATTGAAAATTATACTAATCGTAATAATTTCAATTAATAACTATTAATTGAAGCATAACCTTAACAATTACTGAATTAAGATTGATATTCTATGGAAACAAAACAATAAAGAATGAGACACATGTTATGTCATGGTTTATGTTTAGTAATTGATTTAATATTATATAGTTAGTCTAAATTGATAATTTTCTATTATGGATTTGAATTATTTGATTTCAGGAGATTAGACTTTAATGTAAATAAAAATTAAAAAAAAAAGACATAATTAACTAATATATTAAATTGTAATAATATTTTTAATTTAACTTTAACAATAATAAATATCAATTAAGATATAAAAATTATTAATAATAAAGTAACCTACTTATAAATGGAAAATAAAATTTACCATTTATCAATTATAGTTAATAATGCTAATTTAAATTAATAATATAAGCAAATGAAGTTATACTAATAGTAATAATGTCAATTAATAATTATTAATTAGCATAATCTTTATAATTACTGAATTATAATTAATATTCTAGTGGAAACAATAAAGAATGAGTCAGGTTTATGATTTTTTAAATAAGTAGTGGTGGTTTCTCATTAAAGAATAATTAAATTTTAATATTCAGGTTAGTAAATGAAGGTTAGAGCTTGAAGGCTGGCTCCCGCGCGGTTCTCATTCCTAATTTTTGTAACAGAAAATAATATCATATACACTTTTACATTCTTCTAACAGAATAAAATGATAATAAAAAATAAATAAAGATATTATCAAATAAATATAAAAATTTAGATGGGTAAAAGAATATATATATTTTTTATACGGAGATGTTAAAATTCCATTTTCAATATCATAAACAAATACTAGTAATATTCAAATATCTCTTCACTGCTCTTTCTCATTCTGTTATTTTCTTTAAAATTCAGTTTCCAAGTACTGTCACTGCATGTTCGTTTGTGAAGTATTTTACTCAACAAAAGTTCCATTTACCTATTAGAATTTCAAAACTTCACTGTAGAATGATTGAAGTTTTATTTGTAATTTATTGTTAATTTGGTTAGATTCAGCCGATTGAAGTTGTCTCTAATTTATGATGCAAGATCTCTCTCTTTCTGGGATTACATTCTTTTATCTTTTAGATCTTAAAGGAGTGCTACTCGACATTTATTTCTTGGATATGTGTAATGTAAGAAAAATGGTGATGTGAGATTTTCATTGGGACTTTCTGGCAAAAATTATTACACTTTATTATTTTCATTTACAGCATTTAATTCAATGATAAATTAATTTTTCAGTTATGGTGATGACAAATTGTTTTAACCAGGACGACTTTATAAAATATTGTTTTTGAATACAATTGTAAATTATTAATTAATAATTACAAAAAATAATTCTTAATGGTAAACATTCGTATCAATATTTCATTTATCAGTTTATCAATAACTTTTGAATATATAATTTTTTTTCTATAAATTAAAATATCTCATATACAAACACTACATGTAAATTAAGATTATTCACGTACACAATAAAAATATACAAATAAAAAAATATAGAAAACCAACATATTTTATTTAAGAAAATGATAAAACAAAAATGAAAAGATCATCACAATAATCATTGTAACAATTTCCATCTTCCAACATATTTATTATTATTATTATTATTATTATTATCACATAATAAAATTTATTAAATATAGAAGCAACAGCATAGCACAGATACCAGATGGGTAAAACTACATTCTCCATGACAAGCCTTATGCATCTTCACCTCTCTCACAAAACAAGACCAAGTAAAAAAAAAAGGACTCATGGCTCTTATTTATAAGCAATAGTTAATTAAGTTTCTCACATCTTTCTTCTTAAAAGGACACAGATAAGAATGTATACTCATGGCTCTCTAGATTCAAAAAACCCCAAAAATTATTTGATGATCCGAAACTACATTATCTAAACTAATCTCTATACGATGCATAGTAATGTATAAATATATATGGTTCATTTCTTTTATAAATAAAAAGCAAGTTTAGTATGGATCATATAAAGATGATAAACACAGGATTTTAAGGATTATGTAGTTTGGAAGGATCAAATAATTTCAACCTCAGTACATATAATGTATGTTGTTTAGGCGCGATTAATGTTGTTGAACTGGTCGCACCTGGACCTGACTTCTCCTTGCTTGCCAGTTTTCACTTGAAAGACAGAAAGCTTCTCCATTGCATTTACAAAGTCGTTGAAGAAAGCTTGCTGATCTTTTGCGTACAGTTCCACATATGGCTTGGTTCTAGGGTCCACACCGAGCAAGGAGTCAGAGGTCAAGAGCCCCAACCCATTCATCACATTCTGAAAATAAGCATTGTCGAACCTCCCTGGTGTTCTCATATCATTGAATGCAGCCATGGAGGGGTCACTGGTGTAGTTATGGCACACTGACCTCAACCCTTCAACCAGTTTAGGGTGCATGGTGGGATCGGCATCGGAGGTTGCGCTGAAGTTGTAGATCCTGCCGATGAACTCCTTGCAGTGAGTGAACCCTATGGTGTGTGCGCCGGTCATAGCCACCATCTCTTTCACCGTGAAACCCTTCTTGGTGAACTTCTCAATGATCTGGTCCATGGTCATGTTGGGCGTGGGAAGGTTTTCATCAACTTTTGCAGCGTCAGATTCTAAGCTGTCTTTTCTCCCCAATCTCACGGGATAGTAGGGACCACCCACCATCTTAACAAGGTCTCTCGTGGCCTGTGCCACGATATCAGAACACGAAACGATGCCAGGGCATGCAAGCTCGAGCGCGTTCTTGATCTTGACTATGACGTCGAAGGCATCGCCGGAGAGAGAGAGGTTGAGGTCGGCATCACGCTCTGCATGGGGGTTGTAGGCGTTGGAAGAGATGAGGATGGAGGCGTCGCAGCCGTCGGTTATGCAGTCATGGAAGAAGAGGCGAAGAATACCGGGTGCTGTGGCGGGGCTTGTAGTTTGTTTGGTGTAGATGGTTTCCATTACGATTTTTGGAAAGTCTGGACATGTTTGTTTGTAGTAATCAACGTTGAGTTTTGCATAGGAGAATGGGAGGGAGAGGAAGAGAAGGAAGAGAATTGGAAAAGCCATGGTGGGAGAAGAAAAAGATTAAGAAGGTTTTTTTGCCAAGAGAAGGGTCAAGAACAAAAAGATGTGTTACTCTTTTCTTTCTTTCTTCCTCTCTTGGTTTGTTTCGAAGAGAAAAAAAACGAGAGCCCCTTTGAGTTGAAGCCAGGGCTGAGGGGGAAGTTAATGGATTTGGGATAAAAGGATGTGGGAGGGAGGGGTTTAAGGAGAATGTCCTCCACCATTTTTGACTTCTACTTTCCTTTCCATCTTTGCCTCCTTCCTAATTTTTTCTATTTTTGCATCCCATCAACAACGTGTATTGCTTTACTATTATAGCTATGCCATTTCTTTCTGGGCTGCTTTTCGCTTCTCTTCTACGGCTCAAACTTGGTTCTTTCACCGTGGAATGCGCTTGTCCCAACAACAAAACTATACTTTTTTAGAATCTGCTTCTTAAAAGCGATTCTAATATACTTCCACCCACCTTCTCTTTTTGGCTTCATTTGACAGGTAAATTCAGTGATGTTAAATTACGCCTTCAATTTCTTTTCCCTTTTAAGAGAGTTGGGGAGAACGACCTCAACTATTTTCTCAAAGTCATTAAACTTTTTTTATATGCCTAATCTTATACATTATTTTAAAGATTTTTTTTTTATGTTGTTATCGCTGACTAACATATTTAATAAATCATATTTTTATACATTTATTATGAAGTCGCATAAATTTCTGCAACTCTATCCTATAAATTAATCGATAGAATTTTTCATCTATTGAGTTATTAACAATACAGTCCAAATATTGTTTATAAACTAATGATATATATTTAAATTAATTTTTCATGTAAAGGTTTCAATCAAATCATATTCATCAGTGAAGGCACGTTTCGTATTCTTAACTTTGAAATGAACATAATTTTTATTTATTAAATTATTAATATGATATTATACTATATCATCGTGAAAATTGAAAGCATAAGGAGAAAGAGAGAAAGGAAAAGATATTATTCTAAGAGAAAAGATATAAAAGAATGTTTAGATGATAAAGCTACTGCAAAACACAAAGGACCACTCCTTATATAGACATGCTGCCAATAAAAATAGCTTAAACTAATATATTTTTTAATACCCAGCCATTTTTCTTCCCTTCCTTTTGAGAATTTTAAACCTCCAAGAAAGATATCTAAATAGATATTTGAAGTGAAACATATAGGAAATAGAGCTTAACATCGATTAAGCTTTTCTTGTACCTTCTCTTTTTTTATTCCACCCTTTTCTCTAGGGAGAGTTCATACATGTTAGAAATTGATTTGAAGTTTCGGTGGTTAGGGTTGCAACATTTGAAGTGATCATAAGTTTCCTGTGTGATTTTTACTCTTATTCTTCAATTTGTAATTTTCTTACAACACAACTTTTTAAATATATATCTAATCTTTTTGAAACTCATGTATTAATCTAACCTATATGCTAATTATGGATTAACTTCTCTTAACTCAACCACGTCGTTTTTCGAGGATATGTAATATAATCATAAAGAAAAATGAATAACCATAGGATATTAAAAGATTATTCATACATATACTAGTATGGATTAAAACATTATTGCATGCATATACTAGTATTACATAGTAAATTTACACAGTAAAGACAATAAAAAAATTGAAAATCAATTTAATAATTTATTTTTTATATTTAATACTTTAATTTGTTTTGGTATCTCAGTTAAATTTTTATTTTTGTAAAAATTCAATCTAATTATTTTTATTAAATTGATATTAATATAATTTGAAAGTGTATTTGTTAAAATATAGTTATGATTCATATTAAAATTTAGGTCATTTTTTATTTAAAATATGACATGTGTCAAAATAAGATAAGTTTCATTATAGAAAATATTCTAAATTTTAACACCTGACAAATTAAATTTTGACAGATAACACTTTTAAATTTTTGATAAAAATAAAAACTCAATTGAGTAAAAAGCAAATATAAAATCAAAATAAATTAAAACTTTAATTATAAATTTCAAATTACTAATTAAAGTTACAATTAAATAAATAAATAGAAAATATTAAATAATTACAAAGACAAAAATACTATTAAACTTAAATAAAAATATTTAAAAAAGTATAAATAATCAGTTTTGTATTAATAAAATTGAGTTCAAATGCAATACACCAAAATTGCACAAAGTGATATAATTAAGATTATAACAAAAGAATAAATAAAAATATGAATAAACTTTGTAAATATTCAAGAGGTTAACTAATAATCTAAAAAAAATGAAAAGATTGAATTTTTCCTAATAAAATAAAAATAAAAATAAATAAATAAATTTATTAAACTACTTAATAAATTATGAGTGTTTTAACAACCTAAAAAAACAAAAAGTAAATATATAGATATATATTCGTATATTCATACTGAATCACTTAATTTTAAAAAATTAATTATTAATTATACCATACTGACATCATACTTCATCAGTACATATATTACCGTCAAAATATTCAAAAAATAACTTGAAAAACAATGTTATTTGCCATGTCTATTTGTCACCGTGTGTTTATGGTTGTACAAGTAGTCTCGAGGTACAACTTACAACAACTCAGCCTATTCTTGCTGTAACTTTTGTTTTGTCGCGCCTGTCCGACACTACCGTCTCTGCTACGACAACGTATCCATTGAGATCTCTGACGGTGGCTCTGCATCCGCCACCGTCCGATCTCCTCATACTCATCTGCACCAGACGACGGCGTTTCGAGATCTGCCAATTCTCTCAGTGACAGGTTTCAACCTTTTTCACTCTCAATTCTAATCCATCGTTTCTATTTGCTCTTATTTCGAATTTACAGGCTATCTTAGTTTCTGTTGAATATAGTTTAAGTGACTTTCTTCGGTGTATTCGATCTCGATTTGCAATTTCATATGCTTAAGGTTGCATGTCAAAGTATTGTTGAAAATCACGTGATTATGAAAATTCTTCAGTTTGTGATTGTAATTTCGAACATTTTAAGTTAAGAGGCATTCCAGGGTCCCTGATCTTCGTGCAAGTATGTTTTTGCTGCATTTTGGAACTTCTTTCTTGTTAGTAACAGAGCGTAGAGTAATGCTAGTGGTAGTTTCTCCTTTTTTTAATAATATTGCTGGTAATAGGAGAGTTGGGTCACGAAATTGTAACTCGTTGTAAAATTATGCATCTAATAAATGTGAGATCACAATGTAGTTACTGACCAGTCCTTCTACTTGGCATCAGTTGGCATGACTTAAGCAGCTCTGCTAGATTGGAAACAATCAAGAACAAATAAAAGCTCAATCCATTTGATGGCATTCAGAGTGTGGCAATATATTTTTATCCCTTGAGAATTTTGATGTGTACTTTTCTGTTAAAATAACCGAGAGGGTGAGTAGATTACTCTTAAATTTTGTTAAGATATCACATTTTGGCTACGTATATGGTACTCCTCATGAGACTTGGACAGTTATTAGCCATAGTAAAACACTAACATTGCAGTGTCAGCAGGGGTTAAAGTTACATTTGATTTAAAATTTGCTAACTAGCATCTTGACTCAATAGTTTATTTGAGTTTGCTCGTGTTTACCAAAAAGGAATTTGAGAGTTAGTTACGTCGATCTCTACCCGCAATTGTAGACTCTTATGAGTTTACCGGTTAACTTAAGAGTTTGACAACCTTGCTTCTAATATTTAAAATTGATTGTATTCTCATGTCCATGCTTCCCACTTTTACTCGTATGGATTTTTTGTGTGTTCTGTAGAGAGTTTGTCATTCAGATCAGTAGCCTGTTTATGACAGTTAATTTGGCAATTTAAAATTAAAGGTGATTTGAGAAGTTCTTCCTAGTGTAAAGGAGTACTGGAGAGATATGGAAGTCAACAATTGGCATAAGGAGCTTACATATGATGAGTGGGTACCAGTTACTGTATCTGGTGCTCGCCCAGGTCCTCGCTACAAGGTTTGCTTCTCTTCCTTCCTTGATTTATTAGAGAATAGAATAATAGAAGATTAACTGGAACACTAGGCTAGATATCTTTTCTAACAAAGCCATAAAAATGATTCCTGATTGGGTCTTGTTATGAGTTATTTGTTTTGCTTTTGAATGCTAGAAGTCGTTAGGCATTCTAGGCTTCTTATGTGAAGTCTTTCCTTTGCCTTGTTCCCGATTCTTACTCCATGTATTCTTCACTGTAGCATGCTGCAGCAGTAGTTGATGAAAAATTATACATTGCTGGTGGGAGTCGTAATGGCCGACACTTATCTGATGTTCAGGTATTTGGTATGCACCAATGCTTTTGAATCT
>JAFNIE010000263.1:0-42921 GCA_027742785.1 Vigna reflexopilosa
GTTGATAATGAAGCACCTTGGGAACAAATTCTACAGAAAATAGCAGTTTATACAAAATCTGATGAAGGAACCTCTACAAAAAGAAGACGTAGAGATGATGAGGAAGAAAAGTGTATAACTGTTAAGAAAGAGTCATTCCCACCAAAAGCAGCAGATCCAGGTAGTTTTTCTATCCCTTGCATTATAGGGAAGAAAAAGGTAAAGAAAGCTCTCCTTGATTTAGGATCAAGTGTTAACTTGATGCCTTATTCTCTATTGGAGCAAATTGGCAAAGTTAAAATGAAACCTGTAAAGGTTAATTTAGTAATGGCCGATGGATCTTCAAAAGAGCCATGTGGGATTGCAGAAGACGTTGTAGTTTGTGTGGGCAAACTTCAGTTCTTGGCAGACTTTGTGGTGATGAAGATGGAAACCGAGAAGATACCTTTTATATTTGGAAGACCGTTTATGAAAACGGCCAGGGCTATCATAGATGTGAATGAAGGTATAGTGGTTCTCCAAGACAGAGAGGAGAGAGTGGTGGTGGATGTCTTCAAAGATGAAAAACAAGCAGAGGAGGAAGAGGCTAGTTACAAAGCTGCATTTCGAGATGCACCCATGACTAGAGGTAAGGATGAAAATCTTGAAGTTTTAGATAACCATTGTTTGTTTTTTCAGGTACCCAAGGTAGAAGAGATTGGAAAAGGAGAAGAAGTTCCTAGAGACTGGAAGAAAATAAGACTCCAACTTGGCACACCTGTAAGACTCAAGAACAAGTTGTGGGTTATAAAAGGCTTTAAAGAGAAGGAGATGATAGAGATAGAGTCTCCATATTCTAGAGGATCCAAAACAGTCCAAAGGAAGCAGTTGAAAGGTTGGTGGAAGGACTACATCAACTATAAAGAAGATGGAACATGAGCTTTAACAGGGTCAAGCTAATGACGTTAAAGGAGCGCTTGCTGGGAGGCAACCCAGTGGATTTACAAACTTTTGATTTGTTTTGGTTTTGTAACTTTTAATCTGTGAACATTATTTTGGACATTATTTTGTTGAATCTAGCATCTACTGAAGGATGCTAGGTGGTTAAGTATCTACTGAAGGATACTAGGTTTGTAACACCTACTGATGGGTGTTGGTGAGAAAATTTTGCACCTACTGATGGGTGCTGGTAAGTTTGAAACACCTACTGATGGGTGTTGGTGGAAGTTGGGTCAGGCTCGGGACGTTAAACAAGCGCTTACTGGGAGGCAACCCAGTATCTTGTAAGTATGTTTTTTTTTTTGCTTTTAGATTAGGGTTTGATGTACTCTATTGAACATCTGGTTTATTATGATGGTTTGCTATTAACTGTGATTGTTTGATGAGTAATGCTTGATGATGCTTATTGACTGATTGATGTTGAGATGATGTGCACATTAAATGCTTATACAGGTGATTCACAAGCTTTGTGAACAAATGCATGATATCATGATTGTGATGGTGAAATTAAGCAGGATGTGTATGTCAAATGTGAATGAGCTTATATGTGAGGTTTTGAGCTCCAGAGTTGTTATTGTTGAATGCTATTACTTTGAAAGCATGAATGATTTTGCCCAGGTTTTCTATGATTGAATCAATTGCTTGTTTTACATCATGTGATCAAGGCCGTGTTTTTAAAACCCTTTTTATTGGCCAAATTCATAAAGTTAGCCTACTAAAAGAGAACACTTTGTGTTCTATCCTTTGAACCCAAAGCCTTGAACATACACTGAACACCCTTGATTGAAAATCTTTACCTTGAGTTAAGTAGAAGATCTTATGTGGTATTGTTAAATGTTCAAGTTTGGGGTTGTTGGGGAAACATGAAAAAGGAAAAGCATTGAGCTAAGAGCTAAAAAGTAAGAATATGAAAAGAATAAGAAAAAGAAAAGAAAAGAAAAAGAAGTAAAGCTCAATGCAAATGCAAATGCAAAAGCAAAAGGGCAAGTTGGGAATGAATAAGATGATTGTGTTGTTATGATTCTCTTAACTCAAGGATTTTGTGATCCAGAAAAACCAATTTTCTTGTTAGCCCAGCCACGTTATAAGCCATTGAAAAGTCCTTGTGATGATGCATGCTTGTGAATGTTTTTGATTGTGGTAAAATGAAAGGCAAAGTTGATTCATGTGACATTGTGATAGTAGAGTGAATGAGTGAAACACTTTACCTCTTATACACTTGTGTGTTGAGTGAAACACTTTACCTAGTGAGGAAATATTCCATAAGTACATGAACATCCATGCTTAATTGATTGATCATTCATGAAAAATAGCATTTGTTGGAATCTAGATGACTTTGTGAAACACTAAAGCATGTGCACATCTTAATTGAACTCTTGGTCATAAGTTTGAGTGAAGTTGTTACTTATCTTGAAAAGAGAATTTTGAATGAGTGAACCATCATATGAATTGGTTGGAGATGGAGTTACGTTTTGTTTGCTTGAGGACAAGCAAAGTTCTAAGTTTGGGGTTGTGATAACAGTTGAAAAACTGTTATTTTCATGCTTAAAATTGATACTAAAAGCAACCTTTAGACTTAGAAACTAGCTTGAAATCATGCCTTTTATCCATATTTTCAGAAATAAGAGAGCTGGACAGGTTTATGCTTGATTTAAGTGTTTTTGTGCAGGTTTTGAGGTGAATTTGGTGAAAGAAGTGAAGAAGGAGAGAGATGACGTTAGAAAAGACAAGAAAGAGTGCAAAAGTAGAAGCCGAAGGCACCGCTCAGCGGCAATTTACCGCTGAGCGGCACTCAGGAGGTTGCGGGAGTCACGCTGAGGGGCAAAATGGCCGCTGAGGGGAAGAAACGAGTCACGCAACCACCGCTGAGCGGCACTTTTATGGACTTGGGCTTTTGTAATCTTTTGTAATTCTAGAATAGTATATAAGGACTTGCACGTCCTAGAGTTAGTATCTTTGGCAGAGACGAAGCAAACACTCTCTTTTTCACCCCTTGGGGGTAGATTGGGAGATGGTGACAGCTCTCCTCTTCTCTTTCTCGGGTTTTTCTATCTCTTTCATTCTTTCATTATAATTCATCTAGGTTCACCATGAATATGGTGAACTAAACCTTGTATGTTTGTTGGGGAATCAATGTAATCTCTTGAAGCTCTCATATATGGAATTTATGCTTGCATATTTGAATTAAGATATATGCTTTCTTTCATCATTAGTTAGGGTTTTTCCTCTTTGCTTAATGCTTGCATTGTTTAACTCATTCTAATGCATGATTATTGGTTTTGTCGATACGGGCACGTACGGGGAAGTCTAGATCCGGGGAATTTCTCCCAATATTATATTGGTTGTCGTTAAGCTCCTGCGTTTATGAACTAATCATTAGGAATGCTAGGAATTGTATGAACTATTTGATTAGGGAGAAGCCATCTAGAATGGTACTTTAGAGAGTGGCATTAACAATGATGATTTGAATGTTGAATTCCTAAAATGTATGAGAGTGGATGAGATGAAATTGACCCCCAACAACATATTCATTCATATATTCCATTGAAAGTGTTTATCTTTTGTCTTTGCCATTGATCAAACTTCATGCATACATGTTTATTTTTCGTCTTGCATATTAAAATCCAATTATTTTGTTTGTAAGTCTTAGCTAATCAACAAATCACATAACTAAACTAGGCCGTGAGTCCTTTGGGAAGAACGATACTTGGTCTTACCAAGTTTATTACTTGAACGATTCGATCATACTTGCCGATTGTGAAACAAGTTTGTGACATCATATTTTGGTGCTTACAAATTTGTCCATCACTGTTGTGGAGAAACAATGAAAAGAGCCATAGCTCTGGTGGCCTTGATTTAAGCATTAGGGAACCATCCTTGTGAGTGCATATCTTTGGCCTTAGAACTTTAAGTTATTCAACCTCTGATACGGCACAAAAGGGAGACTATTTTGTTTCAGTTTGTCTGTCATTTCCTATTTTACAAAAACTTTGTCATGTTTCTTTAAAAAAAAAAAAGAGAAAAATATGAAAATAAAAGATAAAATTAATGTTCTCGAAATCATTCAAAAAAAAAAAGAAAAAATTAGAATTTCTTAAAATACTTTTAGGGCATGAAAAATCTTAAAAAAAAATTAATTAATAAAGTGTACATATTTTGGGGCAATATAGATCATCGTTTCGAATTTCTGGACATCATTTTTCATACAAATAAAATGTGAAATATTGTTATCTTTCAAAAAAAATTTTGCTTTGAACGTGCAATATTTTCCTCTTCGAAGTAGTTAATTTTTCGCACAGGTATATATATTTACTTTTCTTAATTTAAAAAAAAAAATTTAAAAATTTAACTCATTAAAAATAAAAATTCTTTAAAAAAAAAAAGAACTGAAAACATTTTATTTAGCTTTGAGAACAGTTCTTGGGCTCGTTAGACCCAATTGACGTTTATGTTTTTCTTGAGTCTGATTTCACTAAAAAAAACGAAAAATTATATTTTTGGGGCATGAAAAATCATAAAAGGATTTTTTAAATTGTACATATTTTGGGGATCATTGTTGCGAATATCATATTTGAATTCATACAAATAAAATTGTTATCTTCCAAAAAAAAAAAAAATCTGAGAATGAAAGATGAACAGTTTTTGAGCCCATTAGGCCCCGTTGTCATATGTGGTTTCTCTTGAACCAGTGCATCTGAATTTCTAAAAAAATAAAAAATACATGTTTATTTTGTGTTTTCAATTCATAATTTCCCTTTCCATTTGTGTGAACAAGTATTTGTGCAAAAAATAAAAATAGAGAAATTCAGACCCTTGTCTGAAGATTTTGTCATGGTTGTAAAAAGAATAGTGTTGGGCCCATTGAGTCTAGTAGTGTTGCAAAATTTTTTTAGTTCAATCTTGTGAAATCCTTTCATAACAAAAAATGAAAAAAATGAATTTCTTTTAGCTTGTTCCATATACTATGAAAAATGAAAAAAATGTTTTCTTTGTCATCTTCTTGTGTCAAGTTCACACGGCTCAGGACATCTGATCCATTGGGTCAATGTGCCTGGTAAGTCCAACTTCCTTCTATGTTACTTCTCCTCAGGTCCGATCCGATCTGGATTTTCCTGTGTCGGAAAGTAAAAAACAAAAAAAAAACAAAAAAAGAAAAGATCGGTTCGGAGCCCATTGAGTCCAATTGTCCTTCTCTGTCAAAAAAAAATACAAAAAGATTTCTTTCCGTAAATTGCATAATTTTCCTTCAGTAATATATTTGTCAAATAAAAAAGCAGCATAATTGTGGAAGATACAAATTGTTAACAATGTGTTTTCAGTACAGTCTTCCAAATTATCATGCATGATTTGCTTGGAATTTGTTGTCAAAAAAATTAAGAATTAAAGATGAACAGTTTGCGAGCCCATTAGGCCCAGTTGGCATATGTGGTTTCTCTTGAGTCAGTGCATCTGAAATCCTAAAAAATAGAAGGAAACGCTTGTCTCTGTTTGTTTTGTGTTGTCAAATTCATAATTGCTAAAAATGAAAATAGGGGAATTCAGACCCTGTTCAAGATTTTGTTATGAACATAAGAAGAATAGTTTTTGGTCCCATTGGGTCGAGAGAGTGTTGTGAAATCTTCTCTAATTCAATTTTCTGAAATCTTCTAAAAATAATAATATGAATTTCTTTTAGCTTGTACCATAAAATATGAAAAATGAAAAAATATTTTCTTTGTCATTTTCTTGTGTCAAGCTTTCACGGCTCAGGTCATCTGATTCATTGGGTCAATGTGCTTGGTAAGTCCAACTTCCTTCTATGTCAATTCTCTTCAGGTCCAATCCGATTTGGATTTTTCCCGTGTCAAAAAGAAAAGTCCAATTCCAAGCTCATTAAGTCCATTTCTCGTTCTCTATAAAAAAAATATACAAAAATATTTCCTTCAATAAACTGCATAATTTTTCCTCATTAACACATTTTTCATTCATAAAATAAAATGCAGCATAAGTTTGAAAGTACAAAAAGATTTCTTTCAGTGAATTGCATAATTTTCCCTTATTAGCATATCTTTCATTCATTAAATAAAGAGGAATATAAGTGAAAATTACAAAAATATTTCTTTCAATAAGTGCATCAGTTTTCGTTTCATGATGCATATTTTCATTCAAAAAAAAGAACAACCCAAGTGAAAAAATACAAAAAAAAAAATATGTTTAAATGATTCGCATGATTTCTTCATAAAAGAATGATGCACAATTTTGAAAATTCAAAAAGATTTATTTCAGTTAGTTTCATCATTACATTTCTGTATTCATAAAAAAAAGAACACAAATTTGAAAAATTCAAAAAGATAATTGAGTCAATTGTTTTCGAGGTAAGTCATCAAGTTTATGTTATTCTAAGAATAAAAAGAAAATGGATGTCATTCTTTGTTGGGTCAGATAATTGGGTCACATTTGCCATTTGAACCTCAGTGTGTGCATTGCTCATTCCTTAGTAATATCCATCATCAGCCTTCATTGAATTTTTATTTGTAAACATCTACCCGTCAGACTTCATTCAGCCTTTCTTTGTAAACATTCATCCCTCATACTCAGCCTTAATTGAACCTTTGTTTGTAAATGTAAGACCCATAGAAAAATCAAAATAATTTTATGAATGTTGTGGTTTTGAATAATTAATTATGGTGTGCATTCATATGTAAGATAAAGATTTTTGTTTGTATTTTTTTTTACCATTTTGTTTAGCTTGGTTTTTCTTGTATTAATTATTTGAATTTGATGTAATTTGTGTTGGTCATCTTTGGTTAAAAAGGAGGGACATAATTATAAAAAAAAAATTATACTAATATGGAAAATAAGAAAAGCATGGAGTTGATGTTTTGTTTTCCCGTAAAACATGGGTGCATGTTTTGGTAAAGGGGACCCATCCCTTTCAATTGTTGTTTTTTTTCTTTGCAATGTATTATTGCAAGCAGCATACGGGGAGGCTTCATTTTTCTTTATAGGTTTAATCCTTTACTACATCCCTATTTATGTACGAATGTCTCAATTGGGTCCTCGTTTTTTAAAACGTAGCAAAATGGTCCCTAATTTTGAAAATTGATATCAATTGAGTCCTTTCCGTTAAGTTGGCTGGACGGCGTTAAAAAAATTGATGAGTGGATGCTGAGATGACGAACGAGCGCTCGTCCAGATGACGAACGAACGCTCGTCCAGCAGCGAACGAACGCTCGTCCACCAGAGAACGAACGGTCGTCCAGTGTGGAACGAACGGTTGTCCAGCAGTAAGAGGTCGACGAGCGTTCGCTCTCTGGTGGACGAGCGTTCGTTTGTTGCTGGACGAGCGTTCGTTCGTCATCTGAGCATCTCACTCATCAATTTTTTTAACGCCGTCCAGCCAACTTAACGGAAAGGACTCAATTGATATGAATTTTCAAAATTAAGGACCATTTTGATACACTTTAAAAAACGAGGACCCAATTGAGAAATTCGTACATAAATAGGGATGTAGTAAAGGATTAAACCTTCTTTATAAAAACTTATTAAGGCCTAAAGAGAGAAGGAAGGGAGAAGAGGGATTTAAGTTAGAATTTGCTTTGAATTTGAGAGTGAAATCAAGCAAAGGTGTGGTCTAGGAACATCAAGAGTGAAGAATTTCTTGCAAGGAGAAGAGGTAGGGGAGCTAATCCTTTCTTGATTATGATCATGAATATGAGTATGAATGTGTTAAAATTTGGTAATGGTAGTTATATATTGACTTGTGTAAAATTTGGTTTTCAAGATTATAATTTCTCATTTTCGAGTTACTGTGGTGAAAAATTTCTATTAATTGTTTTCACCGTTGGATTTAGCTAAAATTTTAGTATGTGAATCCTAAGATCTATTACTAAACTTTGACCGTTCGGATTTGAAAATAGAAGTCTGTAATTGGAGAAATAAATCCTGCAAGATTGAGTAAATTAGTTACCCCTGTAGTTCTGTTACTGAGTTGTCTCGGTATAATATTGATTCTGACCTATTGGACCGTTAGATCAACCTCAAAATTTGATATATGATCCCTAAGACATATTACTACAACTTGACCGATCGGATTTGGAATTTAAGGTCTATGTTTAGAGAAAGAAATTTCGAAAGTTTGAAATATTTGATGAACACTGCAATTCTGTTCTTAAGTTATAATGGTAAATATTTCATATATATCCCATTTACCGTTAGATTGAGCCCAAACTTTAGTATGTCGTTCATAAGACATATTAAGTGATCTTGACCGTTCAGATTTGGAATTAGATGTCTGAGGTTAGAGGAATTCATTTCGCAATTTGAGTTTAACCGAGAACCACTTAAATTTCTGTCTCTGAGTTACCTCGGTAAAACCTCCATATCTACTTATTTAGCCGTTCGATTACCCTGAAATTTTAGTATGTTGTTCCTAAGAGATAGTGGTATATTTCGACCGTTCGGATTTTAGATCGGAGTTACAGATTTAGAGATATTAATTTCGTATCTTCTCAGGGATCTCAATACTGTTTAATTTATGTTTTTGGATCATTTATACAAAATTGATGATTTCCGCCTCATTAACCATTGGATTGGACTGAAAAGCTTACCATATGATCTAAACATGTTGTTGATTTGTTTGATTGGTTCAGATCGTCAATAAATAATATATTGAAAAAGGTAATTTGGTTAATTTGTGCTACTTTGGTAAGTAGGCAGAATTGAAATGAGATATGTTGATTGGTTATTATGTACTTGTTAAGCATGATTGGTTTGAGATTAGTGGTTGAGATGGCATGTGATTGGTTATGAATAATATGTTAGGAAAATGTAATTTGGTTAATTTGTACTACATTGGTAAGGGAATTGAGAAAAGTTCACCGGTTTTCTTATGCTTGTTGAGTATGATTAGTTTTGGACGGGTTGTGGTTGATTATGAATAATTTGTTGAAATAATGTAAATGATGTTGATTTGCGCTACTTTGGTAAGTAGGCGAGTAGATGTTGGGTCTGCGTTACTTTGGTAAGTAAGCAGGGTGATTTGCGCTACTTTGATAAGTAGGCAAGATGAGATGATGAATGAAGAGATAAAAAGAATGATATAAATCGGGCTACTTTGATAAGTAGGCAGATTAACTATAGTGTGCTACTTTGGTAAGTAGACAGTATTGTCTTGCTGCGCTACTTTGGTAAGTAGGCAGAAGAACTTGGTTTGTGCTACTTTGGTAAGTAGGCAGAAGAACTTGGTTTGTGCTACTTTGGTAAGTAGGCAGAAGAACTTGGTTTGTGCTACTTTGGTAAGTAGGCAGAAGATCTTGTGTTGTGCTACTTTGGTAAGTAGACAATATCACCTTGTTGTACTACTTTGGTAAGTAGATAATAAAAATCACCTTGTTAGATTACTTTGGTAAGTAATCAGTATATCATGGTTATACTACTTTGGTAAGTAGACAGAAGAATTGTTGACTGCTGTGCTTTGGTAAGTAGGCAGATTAATAATATGTTGTATTGACTCTAGTGAAACGACTGATGATTTTGATTGGAGAAATATTATAAAGTATCAGTGTAATAGTTGGTTTTTGAGTATGTTTGAGATGCATGTATTTGACTGATTGTCACACTTGTGATGTTAGTAAGATTATGGATGATGTATATTTCTTGAATCGGTTAGCTCACCCTACTGTTTGTGTTTGTGCATGTGAATGCAATGATCGTATAATGTGTGATATTATACGGGAGCAGAAACTATATCAGATGAATTAGCAGATGGTTCTGGACTTGCTTAGAAGATGAGAGATCTGTGGGGAAAAAGGAGACATGGGGACTTTCTAAAATAAATCTATGTTTGAATTTCCGAACTGTGTGAAATTTTAAATTTTAGAAGTTTATGAACTGTGTGGACTTTTATTTTCAGAAGACTTGTGCTGTAATAAAGAACTTAATATTTTATGGGTGTTGAAATTTGTTAAAGACAAATTACATATGTATTTTGTGGAAAATAAATTGTAACGCCTAAATCGGGGTGTTACAGTAAACATCTACCTGATAGCCTTAATTGAGCCTTTGTTTGAAAGCATCTATCCTCCGGCCTTCGTTGTACAAAAGGATTGACCCCGATCATTGCCCAAGATGAACAAAATTATATTTTGGGGCAAATGTGCCTGTCCATAATTTTGTCAGTTAGGTGATCCCTGAATCCTTCAAAGACAAAAAAAAAGAGAGTTTCAAAAAGAAAATAAAAAGAAAAAGAACTCGTGCTGAAGTCAATTGATTTGTCATATAGTTAATCTTTCGAAAATAAAGTGACCAGAATTCAAGATGATGTGTGGCCATTTTCCTTCATCCAAAAAGATCCAAAAAAATATATCCATTGATACCCATTTGAGCCAAGAAATAATTCTCTTTCAAATTTACCCGAGTAAGAGTTACCATTACAATAGAAGTCGACTCAGGATGCAAACAAAAGACACTTAGTGATCAAAGAAAGAAAGTTCATCAAGAAGAGCAAATAGAAAGAAGAAACACTGAGTGGTGATCTTAAGAAGAGAAAAGCATTGAGGAGGTTGACAAATAGCAAATTCAGGACCAAAATGGTAACTCTTGTTTCAAAAAATAATAACCTGAAAACATTTGTTTGGGCCTTATCCGTTGTTTGAATACCCTTCAGCCCACAACATCATTACAAGCCGAATAAAAGCCCACACTGATTGAATGATGATTTCTTTAATTTTCATAAAGATTAATTGTGTGATAAGTTGCAATGACTTGCAATATAGTTGTAAAAATAGAGAAAATAAAAATGAAGAAATAAAATGTCTTAGGAAGAGGGGATTTTCTTGCTAATTGGCTAAAAAGAAAGGTCATTTAAGGGCATCCTTTGGTTCAATCCTTTCCAAACCCATCCTCAGACGAGGGGCAGCCCTGTTGAGCCTCATTCATCCTGACATTCATCAATCCATTCACCCAACTGGGTCATCCCTTGCTGGGCCTCGCATGATTTTGGTTCGCCCCGAACTTCAAAAATCCTTCACCACCAAAATTGGGGCAATCCTTTCAAGCCAATCATTTCCATATCCATCACAAATTTTTGAACAAATTCATTCAAACTCTTCCCCCGATTCCCAAACTAGGGGGCAACTTTGTATGTTTTACATAACCTTTTCGCCCGTTCTCTAAAATTAGGGCAACTTTGTGAAGTTCATATGTTTTGGCCCATTCAGAACCTGGGGCAACTTTGTTAATCTCACATTTGTTTCATCTGTATATTCAAGGTTCGTACCAAGACCAGGAAATCCCTTGTTGGGCCTCTCAGATTTGTCCGCACTAAAATTCATAAATCCACCCTCAAAACAGGGGCAGACACTTTGGGGCTCTGAGTCCATCATTCGTAAACCCGAAATGGGGGGCAACTTCTTTTTGAACCTCACTTAAGTGACTCATACCCAAAACCAGGGGCAATTTTGCAAAAGTTATATGAATTTCACACCCTCACAATTCACAGATACATTTGTCCATACCTATCTTTTTACCATGCCCCCAAACTGGGCCAACTTCTGAGTATCTACGACTTCACATTGGCATTTGTATTTGTTTTAAGGAGTAAGAGGCCCAAGTAGCCAACCCGGTACTCTCCAAATCCTTCCACATATTTGTCCCAACCCTTGATATCAAGCATGTACGCACTAATATTTTGTCAAGAAATTTCTAGCACAGAAGCTTCATTTTGAACATTTGACTTTAGAATTGGACATCCTGTTAATACCAAATTTCGTCCGGATTGATTTTTTTTTTGGCTTTTACATTTTTTTCATTTTTATTTTTTATTTTTTATTTTTCTGTTTTACTTTATTTTTGCTTTTTATCCTTTTATTTTTATTTTATTTTTTTGTTGATTTATTTATGACTTTTTTTTTAGTATTTATTTATTATACTTTATTTTATTCTTATATTATTTTATCTTTATTTTTATTTTTATTTCTCACTTTACTTATTCTTTTTCTTTTCTTCTTCTCTTTTTATTTTTATTATTATTATTTTATTTTCATTTTTGTTTTTTTTAGTTTTATCTCTGTATATTTTATTTTGTTCTAATATCATATAACTAAAAAGAAGAAGAAGAAAAAAAGGCATTTTTGTGTTTAAAAAAAAAAGAATGATGAGAAAAGATACGAGAAAAGAGAGAATGTTTTGGGGTTGGGGGACAAAAAAAAGCAAAGAGCAGGGTATGTGCTGGAGGGGGCGAGGCAGAAACGGTTTTTTGTAGAGAGTGAGTGGTGGCAGATGCGTTAGGGGTGTACGAAATTGGTACAAGGCGATTTGGGCATACGGGCTGGGTGCGGAATGATTCGAGGGCAGAGAGAATTGCACAAAAAGCACAGAGAGAGCAGAGAAAGCGGGGATTCTGGTTTTTGGACAGAAAAGGAAGGAGCAAATATACACACAACGGGGGTTGTTTGGGGGGCATCCATCATCTTCGATCATTGGTGAAGGCTGCTAGAGGACCTCCACCATTGGCACCTGCAAAGAAGAACAAGAGACGTTATTCTCAGAAAAGAGAGGGGAGAAGTCGGCCACTCAAGGGAGAAGGGGATTCATTGGAGACGCAAGGTGGGCAATAACAAACGGATCTTCGAGAGGTAAGTAATACCTTACACTCCATGTTCTACTGAGTTGGTTACTTGCCCATAACATATCTCTGTTACGATTGTTGTTAAATTTGTATATGAATGTTGTTGAATACACTGGATTTGTATATGCTCATTGTTACCGAACATCATCGTCACCCTTCCCACACCCACTCCTATCCACTTCTCTGGTATTATTTCCATCTCTCCTCCGACTCCATCTACTCAAGATTCTATCAAAAATAGGCTTCCACGCCTCTGCCCATTTCCAGCCATCAACATTGAAATTGAAACAGCAAACAAATACTCACAAAGAAAAATCATATAACAGAGATAATAGAACAGTGTCTTCATCCTCACATAACCATTCCACTCACCCTTTAGAACCTCCATCCCAACTCACACATAACACCATCCTCAACCTGCATTGCAAAGTCACCGAGATTAAGCACCAATCACCAAGAACAATGACCAACTTCCAGCACCCAAACACAAGCTCGTGCTTTACCTTCACTGAATCAAAGCCAGAATTTGCCACTGTGCCATCCACCATCGCCTTCCACCATTCAACACCAATCTCCACTTTCATTCATTCTTGTCCAATCTAAGAGGAGGCACACTCACCCACCTTCAGGCTCACCATCACGTTGTAGAACACTAGATTAAGGTAGTAGTGGGTAGAGGGAGAAGAGAAACAGAGAAGGAAAGAAGGGCTTGGAGCTGTGGCCGGTGACGATTAGGGGCGAGTGGGAGTGCTTTCGACGTTTCAGCCGCGACTCGCAGTGGGTGGTTTCGACTAAGGCGGCGGCCCGAGCGCGACGAGCGACGGAGGAGGAGAGATTTCGCCTCGACTGGCGACGGCTCCGGTGGCTCGCGGCTGCCAGTCGGATGGAGGTTGGGCGTGCGGCGGGGGCTGGAAGCAGTAACGCCGTGGCCGCCGTTTGGTTTTGAGCACACCGGCAGCGAGAGGAGAGGGACCTTGGATCTCTGGAGCTGAGTATGAGTGTTGGGAATGAGAATGGGAAGGCAGAACCCCTAGGGGAATTCTAGGTTAAAAACCACCCGGGGGGGCCAAGCCCATAAATAAGCGCACGTAAGCCTTTTTCGAACGTTCGTCCCCTACCTCCTCTCCGAACGTCCGTCCGTCCACTTCTTGGACGGACCGTTTGGTGACCATCTCCCAACCAAACGCTCGCCAACAACGAACGCTCATCCCCAGCGAGCGCTCGTCATTCAACTCCCAACCGAACGCTCGTCCCCAACGAGCGCTCGTCATTCAGCCGCGTCCCCAACGAGCGCTCGTCATTCAACTCCCAACCGAACGCTCATCAACAACGAACGCTCGTCCCCAACGAACGCTCGTCAACAACGAACGCTCGTCCCCAACGAGCGCTCGTCCCCAACGAGCGCTTGTCATTCAGCCCCGTTCCCCGCATCCGCTCGTCATTCGGCCCTTTCCCAACGAACGTTCGTCCCCAACGAACGCTCGTCCCCAATGAGCGCTCGTCATTCACCCCTTTCCCAACGAACGTTCGTCCCCAACGAACGCTCGTCCCCAATGAGCGCTCGTCATTCAACCCCTTTCCCAGCATCCGTTCGTCATCGCCCAATGAACGATCGTCCCCAACGAACGCTCGTCATTAAGCCTCCTTTCCCAGCATCCGTTCGACATCTCCACCAACGAACGCTCGTCATCCACCCTCCTTTTCTCAACGAACGTTCGTCAAATCTCCCCAACGAGCGCTCGTGATTCTGAATGCTTTCCCGACGTACGTTCGGCCTCTACCAAGGGCTGCACGGTCGCCTGCAACGGGACGTTCGACACCCCTTTTCTCGGACCCCTCATCGCTTTGTTTTTATTTACTTATTTGTTTTCTCTTTTTTTTATTTTGTTTATCTTATTTTATTTTATTTTTATTTTTATTTTTATTTTTTTTATTTTATTTAGTTTTATTGTCTTATTTTATTTTATTTTGTTCTATCTACAGGTTTTAGATATTTACTTATCCTAAAACATGTATTTAATAATGCAATATTTACAATTTAAATAAAGGAATTTACAAAAAATATGTTTTAAAGGTTTAGGCACATGTGTGATCGCACGCATCGTCCTTGTGCTAAAAACCTGTTCTCCTCTTTTAAATAAAATTACAAAAATATGTTTTGAAGGTTTAGGCACATGTGTGATCGCACGCATCGTCCTTGTGCTAAAAACCTTTTCCCATTTAAATAAAATTACAAAAATATGTTTTGAAGGTTTAGGCACATGTGTGATCGCACGCATCGTCCTTGTGCTAAAAACCTGTTCTCCTCTTTTAAATAAAATTACAAAAAATATGTTTTAAAGGTTTAGGCACATGTGTGATCGCACGCATCGTCCTTGTGCTAAAAACCTTTTCTTTTCCTTAAGTAAAATTAACAAAAAAATATGTTTTAAAGGTTTATGCACATGTGTGATCGCACGCATCGTCCTTGTGCTAACAACCTTTTCTCTTTCTTAAACAAAATACAAAAAAGGTATTAAATCTTCAAAAAAACCAAAAACATCAACAATTTTAAACAACAAACAATTTTTCTATCCCAGAACTACTTGATCCTTGATTCTCCATCAAGAGTGGAGATACGTAGGAGCAAGGCTTGCCCTTGTCAGGTTCACTTCCCAAAAATCCAAAATCATTTCCAAACAAAATTCTTAAACAATTCTTTAAACAAACTTTTCAAACAATTTCAAAAAGAACTACGTAACCCTGATTTCTCATTTTGAATGAGAATACGTAGGAGCAAGGTCAATCCTTGTCGGGCCCAAAAAACTAAAAAAATATGTTTTGTTTATTTAGAATTCTATTTTAGGGGTTAGTTAAACATTTTGAAAACCACATCATATTTGTGCATTTAGTTAAAGGTACTGCCTTAGGGCAGGCATTGTGGGGTGCTAACACCTTCCCCACGCGTAACCGACTCCCGAACCCAATCTTTGGTTTTCGTGGACCGTGCTTTATTGTTTTTATGGTTTTTCCGTAGTTTTCCATAATAAACTATGGTGGCGACTCCAAAATCTCTTTTCTAAACTCTGTTTCTTTTTGGATCGTCGTCCCGTCGCGATTCTGGTTGCGACACATCCATTGTAAAAAAAAGAAAATGAACGTCTAAATCTTCATAAAATTGATGATTTCAAAGAAAACAAATTGACTCAGTAAAAAAAAAGAGTGTCATAGTTTCATAATCTTCCATCACAGATCAAAAGTCAACATCATGTACATATTTTCATGAATGTTTATCAAATCTTCTCATCAACATGCGTCAAAGTTTTCTTCTCCAATTTCAAAACTACATATTTTCATCAAATCTTTTTCTTTCCAAAAGACAAAAAAAAAATCAACATGCATCAAAGCTTTCTCCTGCAATTTCCAAATTTACATCAACCATGCTTCTCATTTAAAAAAAAAATAAAAATGGACACTCATTTCTATCTCGAGAAAAATCAAAAAATTTCAACATCTCAAAATTTCAACAAAATCCAAATTTTCTGTCATTGGTATCTCGGCCCTCTGCAAGGCAATGGTCGAGCCCAATAATCAAAATTATCATTCATTCATCCATAGGGTTACGACACCCTCCATGAGGTTATGACACCTCATTCACTTCCATAGGGTTACGACACCCTCCACGAGGTTATGACACCTCATTCACTTCATCCATAGGGTTGCGACACCCACCACGAGGTTATGACACCTCATTCACTTCCATAGGGTTACGACACCCTCCACGAGGTTATGACACCTCATTCACTTCCATAGGGTTACGACACCCTCCACGAGGTTATGACACCTCATTCACTTCATCCATAGGGTTGCGACACCCTCCACGAGGTTATGACACCTCATTCACTTCCATAGGGTTACGACACCCTCCACGAGGTTGGTACACCTCATTCACTTCATCCATAGGGTTGCGACACCCTCCACGAGGTTATGACACCTCATTCACTTCATCCATAGGGTTGCGACACCCTCCACGAGGTTATGACACCTCATTCACTTCCATAGGGTTGCGACACCCTCCATGAGGTTGGTACACCTCATTCACTTCATCCATAGGGTTGCGACACCCTCCACGAGGTTATGACACCTCATTCACTTCCATAGGGTTACGACACCCTCCACGAGGTTTGGACACCTCATTCACTTCATCCATAGGGTTGCGACACCCTCCACGAGGTTTGTACACCTCATTCATTCACTTATCCATAAGGTTGGTACACCTCAATTCTCTTAGCCTTGTTCATATTTGTTTTAAATTCTCTGTTTGTTCCTTGTTTATTTTGAAAAACGAACGAAATTAGTGTTTCTTTCTTTACTTAGCTTTTACTCCGATAATACATAAATCTCAAATTTTCATATTATCCAGTAAAATCTAAGTAAAGAGGGGCAGCTGTCAACACCCAATTTCGTCCAGATTGACTAATAAATTTCTTTTCATCAAGAATAAAATAAAAATAAAAATAAAAAAACAAATAAAAATAAAAATAAAAAAAATAATAAATAAAAAATAAAAAATAATAATAATAAAATAAAAAAAAGAAGAGCAAAAAGAGCGTTCGGCCTCTCGCTGTAGCTTTACGACCGTTCGTCCTCTCCTGTGCGTCGTTCGTCCTCCACCATGCTCTTCTCATCTCCATATCTCGTGACGTTCGGCATTTCTTTAGCTACAGGCGTTCCTGCGTTTTGCCGCTCGTTCTCAACCGTTCGACCGTTCGTTTTCGTTGACGTTCGTCAATTCTCAACTTCAACCGCTCGGTCATCCACTAGCAACCGAGCCATACGACTACTCCCAGTGCAAACGTTCGTCTAGCCTGCGGGACCGTCCGTCCTCTACATTGAGAAACCGTTCGTCCTTAACCGTGCGTGTATCTCTCCATATCTCAATGACGTTCGGCAACCCTCAGCATTGACCGTTCGGTCATGTTATGTGTTAGTGAACGTTCGGTTCTGTTTTATGTTAGTGAACTTTCGATCATTTTATGTCAACGTTCGGTCATGTAATGTGTTAGTGAGCGTTCGGTTTATATTGTTTAATGAGCGTTCGGTCTTCACTCGAACGATCAGTCCTTCATTTGAACGCTCGGTCTCAATGACGGTTGTCTTTAGCGTTCGTACTCTTGCTTAATTTCGTCCAGTGTTCGGTTTTACGCGTTCGGCCAGGAAACAAATAGCGTTCGGCAAAGAGTGTGGTGAGGCGTTCGTCCTAATCATTCCCCCTACCGCTCGTCCATCACTTTCCTTCCTACCGCTCGTCCATCACTTCCCCTTTCTACCGTTCGCCCAGCTAATTCCAGTCTTCTACCGCTCGTCCTGACCCTCCCTTCCATTCTTCTACCGCTCGTCCTAATCATTCCTGTCTTTCTGCCGCTCGTCCTAATCACTTCGCCTCTTCTACCGCTCGTCCATCTCACTCCCCCCTACCGCTCGTCCATGATTTCCCCTCATCTACCGCTCGTCCATCATTCCCACTTTCTACCGCTCGTCTTGATCACCCGTCGTTCCTGGCCCCTGTAATGATTCGCACAATCTTCCAACGGTCCACTTCTACCTTCCCCACTTCACCAACCCTCTAATTATTCCCCACCAATTATTCCCAGAATCTGTCACCAACCCAATAATTTCTGCAGCCCTCCAATCACAGCTACCGACACTCCTCATCCTCCAATCAAAGCTACCGACAGTTTCATCCAATGAGGCTTGCCAACAATTTTGAGTCTTCTGCCAATTTAAGGAGTGCACTGGCCTCCATCAAAGGGGGAAGACACCTGAGATGAGGATACCGTGGCCGAACTCCAAACTCTGGAGAGCCTTCATCTCCAACAGCCCCTCACCCGTAACCATACTAACTACACTTCCCTTTCACTCCCAATTCCTCACCTCCAACAACATCCATCATCTTTATCCTGACCACAGCCTAACCTCAAACTGCCATTCTTCATCACCTAATCTTTCAATCTTCATCCATTCCCAACAACCTAAATACACCCACGGCTACTGGAAGATCATCATCATTCACACAGCCAACATGATCAGCATCATCTAGAATACACTTGCAGCACCTTATACTCGGCCACTACCAACACCTCACGGCCACCACCTATCCTCACCCAGTCATCATCTTCATCCATATTCACCCACTGCCACAACCATCTTAATAATGAACACAACACAACCAAACACCAGTTCTACCATCCTCATCCTCCTCTTCGAACCTCCATAGCAACCACATACTTCATTCATTACCAACACCTGATACCACGGCCAACATCCAACATCAATCATCATTCATTCTCCTCCACCCCTCGGTTTCATCACCGCCCACAGACAAAATTGATACCTTTTCATTCTCAGAACATTCATTCCTTACTCATCATCGATTCATCCTTCATAGGATCAGGGGGAGAAGAGGAAAAGAGCGAGAAAGGAGACCTGACGCCAAGACCGGGGACGACCCCGGCGGAGAGCGGCATCACTGGCGCGACCTTCGTTCGCGGTTTGCGGAGGTTGGCCCTACCGAGAAGCAGCGTCGGCGTGGCACAGAGACACGAGAGCGAAGGGGAGAAGCCAAGGCTCGATTCCGACGGTGGAGGCAACTCGCGACGGACTGCGCGGAGGAGGTGGCGACGCGTGTGCAGGGCCAACCCCTCCCTGGGTTACCATGTTTCTTTCTTAGCCCAACCTCAATACAAGCCAATCAAAGTACTTGTGATGCTAACTTGCTTGTGAATGTGTTTAATTCGGTTGAAACGAAGGGCAAAGTTGATGTGTGTGACATTGTGATAGTAGAGTGATAGATACACATCCTTATACACCAGAGCATTAGAGTGAAACACTATCTTGGCTGAGGATTGGTTCTACATAATTCAGTGACGCATTCTGCCATGATTGTTGATCTCTTATAAACTGTGACATTTGATGTATTCAATGTATTGTCAGTACCACAGTGGAAACCTAATTTGTTACACATTTCCAGTTGTTTCAAGTTAAGCAAGTATTGTGAATTCAGTTGTGCTTTTGAAAATTGTGTTGTATTAAAGATAGATACCTTTTGCTTGAGGACAAGCAAGGTTCTAAGTTTGGGGGTATTTGATAATGCTAATTTTTACTATTATCTAAGCATCATTTTAGTAGCAAAATCAACTCCTTTATAACTTATAACTTGTTTAATCCTCTTCTTTTGTCTTTGTTTTCTGAATAATTGTGTTTCAGGCTACTTTGATATACTTTCTTCAATAATCCCTTATTTTGTAGCTAATAATGAGCTTGGAAGAGTCTCCAACAATGTATAGGGCTAAACCAACCACAAGGAACAAGTACAAATGCAGAAACGCTCGCCCAGTGTGGACGCCCGAGGACGCTCGCTCAGAGAAAAATGGACGCTCGTCCAATGTGCAGCATGAGAGGACGCTCGTCCTAGAAACACAGAGGACGCTCGTCCAGAAGGAAGTTGAGGACGCTCGTCCAGAGAGGAAGTGGACGTTCGGTCAGGTATAACAGAGGACGCTCGTCCATCAGTAGACGCTCGTCCAAGATTCAGGACGCTCGTCCAGCAAAGAGAGAAGAGGACGCTCGTTCGTCCAAAGCGCAGTGGACGCTCGTCAGCGAGATGCTCAGCGGACGTTCGGCGAGGAGAATAGGACGCTCGTCCAATTTAGAAGCGCTCAGGACGCTTGTCCACTTTCAGTGGACGCAGTTTTTGCGAGAAGATCGCGCCTGGGCGCGAAACAGAGAGGGCGCCGGGCGCGATTTTTACTGATGTGGCAGACAGTCTATTTAACCCTAAAACGCGAAGGGGAAAGGATCTTTGGCTGCCCAAACACGTTTTCTCTCAATTGGAGCTCTTGGAGGCGAGCTAGGAGCTGTGGGAACAGTCCTTCTTCATCCTTGGGTCTTCTTCCTTCTTCCATTTCCACCATTGTTGTAAGCTTGAGCTCTCCATTCATGGAGAGTTAGTTTCATTATTGTTGGGGGATTGATGTAGTCACTGAAATCTTATGTAAACTACTATGTTTTGAATGAATTTATGCCTCTTTCATTGATTGTTAGTGTTTAATTCCTTTTCTTAATGCTTGTTGCGAAGTTGCTACCCATTACATGATTTTTGGGTTTGCTTGATATTGGGAAATGTTTGGTAAATCTGGACTTGGATTAAACACCTAAAGGAAATAGTATCTAGGGATAGAATTATGACCTTTGGTTGTCTTGGATCTCAATTCTTAATGCGGAAATAATTGTTAGGTCTTCCAAGGGATTGGAGCCTAATAAGGAAGTCTAGGCTCTCTCTACCAAGGGATTGGGTTTGAGTAATTTAGTAGATTGACATTGGCATATTAATGAAGAGGAAGTGATTTTCTATACATAAGAATGAAGTAGGTGAAATCATACCCCCAACAATACCATTCCATATCATTGCTAATCTTTCCATTTCCAAGTGTTTGAGTATCTAAGATCACTTTTATCAATTATGTTTCATGTTTACTTTGATTGCACAAAAACACAAATTATGAAGCATTCTTTAGTCTAAGTTAGTTGGAAATTATACGATTGTTTGGTGACACGAGTCTCTTGGGAAACGATATCCGGTCTTACCGGTTTTATTACTTAGAACGATTTGGTACACTTGCCAAAGTCTCAACAGTATGAAATTCAGCATTTTGTCTTTCCCATACTCCACCATCTTAGCCTTCTCACTATCATCACTACCTTCATGCTTACATTTGAAACTACTAGCTTATAAGCTATTTCAGTTTCACTAAAGACAATGTCTCCCCTTATGATAAACTTCTTGAAACTTAGCTTAAGACACCATAGACGATATCCCTTCACATCTTCTAGATAACCTTGAATTATGCACTTCATAACTCGTGCATCCAATTTTCCTTACTTCATGTGAGCATAGGCAATAAAGTCAAAGATTCTCATGTAATAATGGTCAAAGCATTATTTTGACTATATTTTCTTAGGAGTCATTATCAACAAAGTTGTCAAGGGACATTTGTTGATTAAGTAGGAAGAAGTAAAAGCATCTTCAACCTAAAACACATTTGGAACTCCAACATTTCGCAACATGCATCTCACTCTTTTTTTATAATAGTCCTATTGAATCTTTCTATTAAGCCATTCTATTATGGAGTTCTTGCTCTTGTCTAATGCCTATGGCATTCTCCTTGCATAAGGTGTGAAATAATTTTGAAAATAATTTAAGATCATTATAAATTCTAAATAGTTTGACTATCTTATTGGTTTAGTTTTCTACTAAACGCTTCCAACTTTTGAAATTCGTAGGGGCTTCATTCTTGGTATTTTGAGGATAGATCCATATTTTCCTCTAGTAATCATCTACTATGACAAGATGAATGTAAATATGGACGCCTAAGATGAACTTCTAAGAATCTAGAGATTTCCCCTGAATCTAGAGACCACTAACATAAAAAAGACTTTTTATGACTTTTGTAGGTAAAGTTGTTAACTTGATCCATGATCCATGCACTAGCACTAGTCCATCCTTAAAACCTTTTTTTTGAGAAGGTCCCCTCAAGTGGGGGCCAAAATAAAAGCCCCAACCCCCTAAAGCCCTCTCTCGAGTGAGTTAAAGTCAAGATTAAGATGTTTAGTCCTCTTACATACTTTAATTAACTCTTAGAAACATTATCATTTATGTACACATATAAAATTATATATTTTATTAGATAATCTAATATGTTTTAATTTTATTATATTTTTATATCATACTTATTATTATGTAATTAAATAAAATATATAATATATAGTTAATACAGTATAATCTATTTATTAATTTTATCAATTTCTTAGAGAAGAAAATTTATAGCATTTAATAAAGTAATATGTAATAGATTGTGATAAAGTCTTAAACACAGTTGAGAAACATGAGGTCTAGTTAAAATGTGAAAAATAAATAATTGGTAGAATTTAAGTATAAATTTAAGCCATTCATTAAAGAAAAGAAAAAAGAAATAAACAACATATAATAAAACAATCCATAAACTTATTATTCATAAATTCATTATTTTAAACTTTCCAATTAAGATATCTTATTTAGTTTTGATGGAGATGAATTTTTCGCACAACAAAATTAAATGACTATCTTATATACTTTAAAAATATGTTTACGAAGGAAAATTAAATATATTTAACCAATCAAAGATTTCAAACGTATGTTGTTGTGTAATTTTCCTATATAAACAAGTAACAAAGTTTATTAAAACCTTTTACAAAGTCTATGTTAATCTGACTAAAATTTTTGTATATAATTTTTTGACAAATTAAAAACAGTTAGATTTACGACAAATTAGGAGTTAATTGCACTTTTCTTGTATTCAAAATGAATATTTCTTTTTTTCAAAAAAGGCCCATTGGCTAGCCTTAGCCTACATAACTTTTGTGGACATTTTGGCTTCATGGACTTTTTCAATGACGGACATTTTGGTCATGCAAGCGACAACCTATGTGGATCATGGCCAAACCATGTAAGGGGGAAAATTGATAAGTCTAGTTGTAAATCAGACGTAGTTGCGGAAGACATAAGTTTAAATATGTTGTAACAACATACATAAATTTTTTATGTGTTTTTTTCTCAAATCTACATGAAATTTCTTCTTTTTCTTCTCTGTTTTCTTCTTCTTCTCTTTCTTTCCCTCTTCAGCCTCCTTCTTCTTCTTTTTCTCCTTCTCCTCGCTCTCATTCTTTTTCTTCATCTAATAGGCCAACAAGTGAAAATCATGCTTCATCACACAAGCACATATGCCAACAATAGAAAGATAGAAAATCTGAAAAATGAAGTAATAACAATAGAAAGGTAGAAAATCTGAAAAATGAAGCAGTGTTCATGCTTCATCACACATAGACCAAGATAAATAAAGAAGGTGAATAAAACAAACTTCAATGTCGAAAATTATATGAGAAAGTAAGTTTCTTAGTGCATCACACACCAAAAAGGAAGAAAATGCAAGCTTCAAACATCAATGAAAGTCTTATAGTTGTCTAAAATCAAGTTGTCGTCGAGAATATTGTTTGCGTTTCCGTTTGCACATAATGAATGAGAAAATGAAAATAAAAGAGACGCTAGTGTTTTTTTAAGCCATTTACGTTTGATCCTCCCATTATAAATTTAGACAAATTATTTATAAAAATGTCACATATATTTCACGTCTAATATCTATTGATTCCACGTAAATTAGCTAAACTTATTTTGTGTTAGTAAACATTAAATAAAGTTTTATAATACAACTTCATCTTATGTGTAAGAATGCAACATAGAAAAATGAACATAAGAAAAAATAAATAAGAATTTAATGAGAGTAGGAAAGAGATGTAACTGGAAATTTATAAAATAGAAATTTTGATCTAGATAGTTATAACTTTGTCCAATAATAACAATTTTTCTTTATGTTGAATTTTTATTTAATAATTTTGTAAAAAATATTTTTATTAATTATAACGCTAAATTATAATTTATCACTGTAATCATTCATCTTACGTTTTATTAAAAGTGAATAATAGTAATAAAATGATCAAATAGTTTATATTTTAATATATTTCAAAGAATATATATTATATTGATTTTAGTTTATATAAGAGATATATAAAATAATTCCAAATTATTATAATTATGAGATAAGCATACATATATATATATATATATATATATATATATATATATATATTCATATTCTGAATCATTGACAACTCAAGTTGAATTACAACGGCTCTTGTTTTCAGTTTTATATTTTGTTGTTTTTCGGTTGATGGGACTGATAAACATAATATTTGAGCGTATCGAGACATTTTTATCGCTCACATTATCTAGATCCGCAACACAATCATAGCTTCGTTGCTCTCTTCGTTTTGTCATCAAAAGCAAGTAAAAGGAAGAGCCCAAAACAGCGACGAAAAGAAACTTTGTTGCAACACTGTTGTGCTATCCAAATCCTTTCAGGAAAATGTTATTCCAACAACGCTTTTTTAACACAGTTTTGACAACGTGCACGTGGCAGCTTGCCATTGGCTCAGTAATTTCAAAATGGACCGCGATATTCCAACAACAGATTTTTAACACTCTTTTGACAACGCCACGTGTCGCCACCTCATTGGTTCGTTTAAATTTTTTTTTTTTTAAAACCTATGACCATAACCCTTATTTTGAGTGAAAATCCTAAAATACCCCTTTCCCTTTCTCTGTTCCATTGCAAACGAGGTCCGTTCTCTTGAGAGGTCGAAGGTTGCGTTTCGTCTCGCTTCGTTCCATTTGCATCCTGTTGTCTCCGGCCAGTTTGGTCTCCTGTTATCGTGCGTAATGGCAAGTTCCGGTGACGATTGTCCGACGGCTAAGGTAAGTGGTTTTCCATTCCATGTCGTAGCTTGGTTATTCGGTTTGGGCATCACGTAGCATGGTTATTTGATTTGGGTTAATGTTTGGGGTTCGTATCGTTGTGTTGTGGTGCTTGGGTTATTGGGTTTCGTTGTTTTGATGATTTGATTTTGGTTTATGCAGTTGAGTGTTCGTCACTCTTTTTCGACAAAGTATATATGTACTTTGAACGAACGCTTAACAAAGGAGCATCGATCATTGATTGCGACAACTCCATTTGCTTGGTTTTTAGATGTCAATGTCAATGTTAAAGTAGGTAGAAATATACTGAGTGAGTTATTGGGTAAGTGGGACGACTGTAGTAGTGGTTTTATAGTTGGGAATAAAGTTTTGAATATAAATGAAAATGATATTTATTTAGGGTTGGGACTGAGTACAGATGGTGCAAACATTAACTTAAAGGAAGAGCTGGGCAATAGTGAATGTGTGAAATACATAGGCAAAGGAACAAAGGAATTGAATTCAATATACAAAATTCTAATGCGAAAACAAAAGAAGAAGATTCCTTGTTCTCATTTTTGTAGCCTTTACCTCCTGGTAGGGATAAGTGAGATTTTATTTCCAAAACGGGTATATTATTTTTTTTATAAAAAAAATTGTTTTTAAGCCTTTTGGTTTTATAAAATGTTATTTTGAGTCAAATTTTCAGTGAAAAGTGTAACATCCCAAAAATATAGTATAACTATATAATAGAGTTATTATACAATAGATCAGTCAGCTACTAATTAATTAAAGTATTAACAGTACAGTTATCCAAAATAACCATAAAATTAAAACTTTACGGAAAACGTCTAACAACCAGAAACTATTAACACATCCGATCTGTCCAAAATCAATTGTTCTCATGACCGATCGGTCCTAATCTACACCACTAGGTCCTCTCCGTCCAGCGCCTGCTCCACCAAAACTTCACAATCCTCTGCTCACATCCACCGGATGATCAATGACGAGCGGCAGAAAGGGTAAGAGTTGGACGAGCGGCATAAGACAGGAATGATTAGGACGAGCGGTAGAAGAATGAAGGGAGGGTCAGGACGAGCGGTAGAAGACTGGAATTAGTTGGGCGAACGGTAGAAAGGGGAAGTGATGGACGAGCGGTATGAAGGAAAGTGATGGACGAGCGGTAGGGGGAATGATTAGGACGAACGCCTCACCACACTCTTTGCCGAACGCTATTTGTTTCCTGGCCGAACGCTTAAAACCGAACACTGGACGAAATTAAGCAAGAGTACGAACGCTAAAGACAATCGTCATTGAGACCGAGCGTTCAAATGAAGGACTGAGCGTTCGAGTGAAGACCGAACGCTCATTAACACATTACATGACCGAACGTTGACATAAAATGACCGAAAGTTCACTAACATAAAACATAACCGAACGTTCACTAACACATAACATGACCGAACGTTCACTAACACAACATGACCGAACGGTCGAGGCTGAGGGTTGCCGATCGTCATTGAGATATGGAGAGATACACGCACGGATAAGGACGAACGATTTCTCAGTTTAGAGGACGGACGGTCCGGCAGGCTAGACGAACGTTTGCACTTGGAGTAGTCGTATGGCTCGGTTGCTAGTGGATGACCGAGCGGTTGAAGTTGAGAATTGACGAACGTCAACGGAAATGAACGGTCGAACGGTTGAGAACGAGCGGCAAAACGCAGGAACGCCTGAAGCTAAAGAAATGCCGAACGTCACGAGATATGGAGATGAGAAGAGCATGGTAGAGGACGAACGACGCACAGGAGAGGACGAACGGTCGTAAAGCTACAGCAAGAGGCCGAACGCTCTTTTTGCTCTTTTTTTTTATTTTTATTTTTATTATTATTATTTTTTATTTATTATTTATTATTTTTTTTTATTTATATTTTATCCTTGATGAAAAGAAATTTATTAGTCAATCCAGACGAAACTGGGTGTTGACAATATGGAATGGTATTGTTGGGGGTATGATTTCACCTACTTCATTCTTATGTATAGAAAATCACTTCCTCTTCATTAATATGCCAATGTCAATCTACTAAATTACTCAAACCCAATCCCTTGGTAGAGAGAGCCTAGACTTCCTTATTAGGCTCCAATCCCTTGGAAGACCTAACAATTATTTCCGCATTAAGAATTGAGATCTAAGACAACCAAAGGTCATAATTCTATCCCTAGATACTATTTCCTTTAGGTGTTTAATCCAAGTCCAGATTTACACAACGTTTCCCAATATCAAGCAAACCCTAAAATCATGTAATGGGTAGCAACTTCACAACAAGCATTAAGAAAAGGAATTAAACACTAACAATCAATGAAAGAGGCATAAATTCATTCAAAACATAGTAGTTTACATAAGATTTCAATGGCTACATCAATCCCCCAACAATAATGAAACTAACTCTCCATGAATAGAGAGCTCAAGCTTACAACAATGGTGGAAATGGAAGAAGGAAGAAGACCCAAGGACGAAGAAGGACTGTTCCCACAGCTCCTAGCTCGCCTCCAAGAGCTCCAATTGAGAGAAAACGTGTCTGGGCAGCCAAAGATCCTTTCCCCTTCGCAAAAACTGCGTCCACTGAAAGTGGACGAGCGTCCTGAGCGCTTCTAAATTGGACGAGCGTCCTATTCTCCTCGCCGAACGTCCGCTGAGCATCTCGCTGACGAGCGTCCACTGCGCTTTGGACGAACGAGCGTCCTCTTCTCTCTTTGCTGGACGAGCGTCCTGAATCTTGGACGAGCGTATGGACGATCGTCCTCTGTTATACCTGACCGAACGTCCACTTCCTCTCTGGACGAGCGTCCTCAACGGCCTTCTGGACGAACGTCCTCCATGAACTTCTGGACGAGCGTCCTCTTCTCCTGAGCGAGCGTCCTCTCATTCGTGCACATTGGACGAGCGTCCATTTTTCTCTGAGCGAGCGTCCTCGGGCGTCCACACTGGGCGAGCGTTTCTGCATTTGTACTTGTTCCTTGTGGTTGGTTTAGCCCTATACATTGTTGGAGACTCTTCCAAGCTCATTATTAGCTACAAAATAAGGGATTATTGAAGAAAGTATATCAAAGTAGCCTGAAACACAATTATTCAGAAAACAAAGACAAAAGAAGAGGATTAAACAAGTTATAAGTTATAAAGGAGTTGATTTTGTTACTAAAATGATGCTTAGATAATAGTAAAAATTAGCATTATCACATACCAGATGATGCATTAGATGATTCGATAGATAAGAGATAAGAAGCTTTTGATGAAGAAAAATGGTCTAATGATTACATGTTTTCCAAATAAAGATTGAGAAGAAAGATAAGAGTTGCTGAAAGGTATGGAAATTGAGAGCTTAATGCATACTCTTTAGTGGTTGCTATTGAGGTGTTAAACAATGAACAATGTAGTGTATCTTCTACAAGTAAAGAGAGGTTTCAATGGTTAGACACCATGAATGAGGAGATGAAGTCACGTTATCCAAACAATATCTATATTCTTTGTTCGTACTAAGGCAAGATGACAATAAACAGCAAAATGCAATGACAACACAAAAATAAGAAGAAAAACAATGTTAGGAGAAGGAAGAGAAAAACAAGAACAAAAAGAAAAGATAATGAGAAATGAAAATGAAGATAAATGATAATGAAGAAAAAAATGAATCTCAATGAAGACTATAATGAAAAAAATCGTAAAATTACACAAGTTTTAGGTATAAGATAATAAAAATTTATAGTTGTGCAAATAATTTAAAAAATATTACCATGTTTTAAAAGACTTAGTTTATTTTTCAAATTGAAGCCTATTTATTAGCTTAAATTACATCATCTTTTTTATTAGCGTGTGACTTTAATATGCATAATGTTTTACTAATTTTATCTTTTATTAATATATTTATGTTATTATTTTATCTTTTAAGTTTTTGAAATACTTTTTAAACCCAATTAACCATTTTTAATAAAAATTATAAATTTTATTATTTTATATTTTAAGTTTTGTAAATATTCTTTTAAAAAACCTGTTGTTTGTTAGAAGTTGAATCACTCTCTCTTCTCGTGGGCCTCTTTTTTTTTCCCGCTGGCATGAGGAAAGAGTCATTCCACTAGCTTTTATTGTGAAAATAAAATTGTGGGTGCTCTTTCCCTTTTGAATGAGTATTTTTTAATATCTAATAATATTTTTTAAAATCTAATAATATTTTTTAATAATTACAATAAAATTTAATCTTTTATCTTTTTATAACGAGGAAAAAAAAGTAAATAAAGAATATTTCAGAAGAGGCTTTTTTATTAAGATAAAGAACAAAGTTGATTGTATTATGCAAATAAAAAGTATACACATGGAGACGAAATCTTTTACTTGAAGAGCAATGACGAATCTTACTTGCTAAAGACAAATATTGAATGAACTGTAAACACGTAAGTACTCTCTGTTTTTGGGTGAAAAACACTCTCTTATTAATTCAAATAACAGATGATAGGCTTTATAGCCTTACAGCAGCAAAGAAAACAAACTCTCTAACAAAAGAAAACCAACTCTACACGTTTCTGCACGTGGACAGTTTTCTAAACAGACTCTGCACTATATCCCTAAATAATAGGTCAATATTTGACCATAATATTTAAATACAAAATTAAAAACTGAAACTGACATTTAATTACTAATAAAACAGAAATTAATCTTTATTTACTAATATGAACTAGATAAATTCTAATGAATAAAAACGGCAAATAACTCATTTCGTTTTTTAAAAGTACTACACGTTCTCACTTTTGTCACTAAGAAGCGAAATATTTATTTTAGTTAGTAGATAAAAAAGTTCTTCAATTATATTCGTTTTCTAATTTTTTAAAATTATTTTATCATAAAAGTATATTTTTAATGACCAATTTTGTTATATATTTTATTTAGAAACTAAATTAGATATTTTATTTTTTCAAAGAATAAATTATTTTATTTTTTACATATTTAATTTAGAAAATAAATTAGAATTTTTTTTTTCAAAGATTAAATTATTCACTTACCAAAAAACTCCCCCGAAATAGAATTAGAATCTATCCTCTTTTTATTTTTATTTTTTATCAATCTACTATATTACTAGTCCTCCTATTATATCATTCTTTTCAGCTCAACTTTTTCTCCTAGGAGATTCAATCTTTATGTAGTTGACTGTTAAAGCTCATTTAACCCATGTCTAACCTAAACAAAATACAATTCAATTCAAAAAGTAATTTAATATTATTAACTCGCTGAATAATCGAAAATTCGAAAAATAGCCGTTGAGGCTTGTGGTAGTGAAAACTTCCAACGGCTACTTTCCGAAAAGAAAAAAAAACCTATCCGTTACCCTTTCACAACTCATAAAACTCCACGAACTTTCCTCCTACGGTTCATCAACATCCTTTCTATTATCGTCTTCACTCATTCTCTTTTACTCTCGTTTTGCTTGCACATATCAAAATCAATTTCTGATCCCAAAATGAACGATCTAATGACCAAGTCCTTCACCAGCTACGTGGATCTAAAGAAAGCTGCGATGAAAGACGTTGATTTGGAAGCGGGTATGGTTGTTCCTCCCGATGTGGAACTCACCTCTTCCATAACCCTCTTGGACACTGACATGGGAATCTTCTTGGAAGAAGCTGAGAAGGTGAAGACTGAAATGGGGTCCCTCAGAGACATCCTCGGATTGAAACTGCAAAATAATTCTAGAGGGCTTGATTGATCCCTCTCACAATCTTCTATTTATAAGAACAAATCGATACACAAGTACATGATAAATATGGTAACCCTAGACACAATATAATCATGATAAATAGGGTAATCCTAGACATAATATAATCATGATAAATAGGGTAACCCTTGACACACTATAATGATGATAAAATAGGATAAATATCTTAACACTCCCCCTCAAGCTGGAGCATACAAATTATATGTACCAAGCTTGGAACAAATAAACTCAATCCGAGGACCCCTTAATGACTTGGTCAATACATCTGCGAGTTGATCGTTTGACCCAATAAACTCAGTACATATTTCTTTGGTCAACAACTTTTCACGAACAAAATGACAATCGATTTCTATATGTTTAGTCCTCTCGTGAAACACTGGATTTGATGCAATGTGGAGAGCAGCTTGATTGTCGCAATACATCTTCATAGTATGGATGTCACAAAATTTAATCTCTTGAAGGAATTGTTTCACCCATATAAGTTCACATGTTAGTGATGCCATTGCCCTATACTCGGCTTCCGCGGTTGATCGAGCTACTACATTCTGTTTCTTACTTTTCCATGAAATAATGTTTCCTCCCAGAAAAACACAATATCCTGTTGTAGACCGTCTATCAATAGGTGAACCTGCCCAATCTGCATCACAATACCCAGAGACATGAATGCTTCCTTTATCTTCATATAACAATCCTTGCCCGGGAGCCTTCTTTACATACCTTAGAATGCGAATGAGAGCATTCCAATGGTCAACACATGGAGCCTGCATGAACTGACTAACCACTCCAACTGCAAAGGATAGATCTGGCCTTGTAATAGTGAGATAAATCAGTTTGCCAACCAGCCTCCTATACCTCTCTGGATCGGAGAATAATTCACCTTCTTTTGTCCTTAATTTCTGGTTTGGGTCCATGGGACTGTCTACCGGTCTACAATCAATCATGCCTGTTTCTTGTAATATATCAAGAGCATACTTCCTTTGGGAGATTACAACTCCATCTTTTGATTGCGCTACTTCAATGCCTAAGAAGTATTTGAGACTTCCAAGATCCTTGGTTTGAAAATGTCTACACAAGTACTCTTTTAATTGAGATATTCCAACAACATCATTTCCTGTAATGACAATATCATCAACATATACTATTAAGTAAACACATTTCCCGAGAGAAGAATGACGATAAAAAACTGAATGGTCTGCTTCACTGCGTTTTAGCCCAAATTTTTGAACAATGGAGCTAAACTTTCCAAACCAAGCACGTGGGGATTGCTTGAGGCCATATAGAGATCGATGCAATTTGCATACCATACCAGACTCCCCCTGAGCAACAAACCCAGGAGGTTGCTCCATATAAACTTCTTCCTCAAGATCACCATGTAGGAAGGCATTCTTGATATCCAATTGATGAAGTGGCCAGTGACGAATGGCTGCCATGGCAAAGAAGAGACGAATAGTAGTCATCTTGGCTACAGGAGAGAAAGTGTCACAATAATCAAGACCATAAACCTGAGTGTAACCTTTTGCAACAAGCCGAGCTTTGAGTCTATCAATTTCACCATCAGGGCCAACTTTAACTGCATACACCCATCGACAACCAACCGCCTTTTTGCCTGGGGGAAGGGGCACCAGCTCCCAAGTATTACTGTGGTCAAGAGCCTGCATTTCTGCAATCATAGCTTGTCGCCAGCCAGGATGATCAAGTGCTTCTTTCACATTCTTGGGTATAACAACAGAGGACATTGAGGATAAAAGAGAAAAATAGGAGGGCGACAATCGATGATAGCTTAGAAAATTATAAATGGGATGAGGGTTCCGAGTGGAACGAGTACCTTTTCTGAGGGCAATAGGCCATGCTGAATCATTTGCACCAGGAGGCGTGGGAGGAGGTGACGAGGGAGAAGAATCTGGAGTAGGAGATTCACCATTGTCTTGGGAAGGTGGACTATCCATTGGGGCCCTGTGTGGGATGATCTCAGTATGTGGAGGAACAGGTGTAGAAGGATTGTGATCAAGAGTTGGAATGACAGAGACAGTGGAGCTATTTGACTCAGCCATTGGAATAGGAAGGACCTGCTGGAGGAAAGAAACATCCTGAACAGATGGAGAGAAGTAAGGAGTCTGTTCAAAGAATGTGACATTAGCAGACATGTAATACTTCTTAGTTTCAGGAGAGTAACACCGATATCCTTTTTGAAGTCGAGAATAGCCTAAGAAGACACATTTGAGAGCGCGAGCGGAGAGTTTGTCTAGACCTGGAGACATGTCATGAACAAAACATACACAACCAAACACTCGGGGAGATGTATGAAAGAGAGGATCATTAGGAAACAAAATGGAGAAAGGGACTTTATTATCAAGAGAGGAGGAGGGCATCCTATTAATAAGATAACATGCAGTTAAGATGGCATCTCCCCAGTGATGGACATGAATATGGGCACCAAGCAAAAGGGTACGAGCAGTTTCAACCAAGTGTCTATTTTTTCGTTCTGCTATACCATTTTGCTGTGGTGTATGAGGACAAGTAGACTGATGTAAGATACCATGGGAACTCAAGATGGCAGAAAAGGAGGATGAGAAATACTCTTTTGCATTATCACTTCTTAATATTTTGATTACTTGACCAAATTGATTCTTGATTTCATTCAAAAAGGATGTAAAGATAGCTAACAATTCAGAACGATTTTTCATAAGATAAACCCAAGTACATCTTGAATATTCATCAATAAAGGTAACAAAATATCTAAAACCAAAGGAGGAGATACGACTAGGTCCCCATATATCAGAATGGATGATGGAAAAACTAGAATTACATATTGATTGAGACCTTTTAGGAAAGGAAGATCTAACATGTTTTCCCAATTGACATGACTCACATTCTAAGGTTTGGAGACCACTAAGTTCAGGACACATCTTTTTTTAATTTGGACAAATGAGGATGGCCAAGTCGATCATGTAGCACTTTAGGATTAGGAGTAGCAACACAAGACACCCTTGGACGAGATCCAAAATGGTATAATCCGCCAGCTTCATATCCTTCTCCAATCTGTCTCCCCGAACCACGCTCTTGTATAACAAAAGATTTATGATCAAAGGTTATTGAACAATTTAACATTTTAGTCAACTGGCTTAAGGAAATTAAATTAAAAGGACAATTAGGGACAAAAAGGACAGAGTTGAGATTGAGGGAGGGAGACAAAGAAACATGACCGACTCCTTTGGAAGAAGTTTTATATCCATTTGCAAGGGTTATGAAATGAGGTTTTTCTCGAAAGGAAATAGATGAGAACAAAGAGGTATTACCAGAAATGTGATCAGAAGCACCTGAGTCAATTACCCATGAATTTTGACATTCCATAGATTGAGAAACGCAGGCTGTTGATGTATTGGGAGATTGAGATGGTTGTGCCAAGCTGTTAGAATTTAACCTTAAATACTCTTGATATTCATCCTCAGAAAACATAGAAGTGGAGGACCATGATAGATAATTTTTTTCATTTAGCTTCTCGGAGGTAATTGATGGACTTCCAGAGAAGGAAAGAGTACTGCCAGACGCCATTTCTGAAGAAGACGAATAGTACTAGTGAGGAACAAGAAAACCCTAAGGGTTTAGACCAAAGAAACTGTAACAGTGATGGACGACGGTGGCCGGCAACGGCAGGGGGTGGCCGGCGGCGACGGTGGCCGGACGGCGGCGGCGGTGGCCGGACGGTGGCCGGCGACGGACGACGGTGGCCGACGGTTGACAGTGGCTGGCGGCGGGCAGCAGTGGACAGCGGCGGGCAGCGGCGGACAGCGGCGGGCGACGAAGAACTGTGGCGCCGGACAGATATATATTACGAGATAGAAACCAGAGCGGGATCGACCCGCTCTGATACCAACTTAAGATTGAAACTGCAAAATAATTCTAGAGGGCTTGATTGATCCCTCTCACAATCTTCTATTTATAAGAACAAATCGATACACAAGTACATGATAAATATGGTAACCCTAGACACAATATAATCATGATAAATAGGGTAATCCTAGACATAATATAATCATGATAAATAGGGTAACCCTTGACACACTATAATGATGATAAAATAGGATAAATATCTTAACACTCCCGATGTGGAACTCACCTCTTCCATAACCCTCTTGGACACTGACATGGGAATCTTCTTGGAAGAAGCTGAGAAGGTGAAGACTGAAATGGGATCCCTCAGAGACATCCTCGGCAGCTTGCAGCAGGCCAACGAGGAGAGCAAGTCTCTGCATAAGGCTGAGGAGCTCAAAGCACTAAGGAGCAGGATCAACGCCAACATTGTTGCAGTCCTAAAGAAGGCCAGGGCGATTCGGACCCAGCTCGAGGAGATGGACCGGGCCAACGCCGCCAACCGGAGGCTCTCCGGTCTCAAGGACGGCACGCCGGCCATCTACCGTACCCGGATCGCTGTCACCAATGGACTGAGGAAGAAGCTGAAGGAGCTGATGATGGAGTTCCAGGGGTTGAGGCAGAGGATGATGAGTGAATACAAGGATACTGTGGGGAGAAGGTAAATAATCTACACACTTTCTATATCTATATTCATTCATGTTTGTTTTTTACCCTCATGTTCTTGAATGCTTTATCTATTAGGTACTTCACAGTGACTGGGGAGTACCCAGATGAGGAGGTGATTGAGAAGATCATTGCAAATGGTAATGAGGAAGAGATTTTAGGGAAGGCGATTCAGGAGCATGGGAGAGGGAAGGTTCTGGAAACTGTGGTGGAGATTCAGGATAGACATGATGCTGCTAAGGAAGTGGAGAAGAGTTTGCTGGAGCTGCATCAGGTGTTTCTGGACATGGCTGTGATGGTTGAGGCACAGGGTGAGAAAATGGATGACATTGAGCATCATGTGTTGCACGCTTCACACTATGTTAAGGATGGGACCAAGAATCTCCACACTGCAAAGCATTACCTGAAGAATAGCAGGAAGTGGATGTGTATTGGGATCATATTGCTGCTCATTCTTATTCTGGTTATTGTTATTCATGTTGCCACCAGTTTAAGCGGTTCTTGAGTGTTTTTGGTTATGGCATTTTATGGAGGGATTCGGGTTTGGATGATTCTTCTTGATTCATCAGTCCCATATTTATGCTCTTTTGTAAATTTTGTTTTCCTTAGTACTCTATGTATGATTCATCTTGTATTTTTGGCAGAAGTTAAGGTTACTATTTATACAATTTAATAGTAAACTGCATCTTTAATTATCCAACATTAAAAGATGCAGTTTACTATTAAATTGTATAAATAGTAACCTTAACTTCTGCCAAAAATACAAGATGAATCATACATAGAGTACTAAGGAAAACAAAATTTACAAAAAGAGCATAAATATGGGTATATATATATATATATATATATATTTGTGTGTGTGTGTATATGGGGTCTTATTTCAGAGAATTTGTACATAACCAATATAGTGGTTTATTAACAGAATTCAAGAAACATGTATGTGAAAAATCTTCAAAAGAGTGGTCCAAATCTTAAGAGTAGTGTGTCCAAACTCGTATTAAACTCTTAACAGTGTGTCCAAATCTTAACACATTTCTAAACTTTTTGAAATGAACAACAAAGATAAGAAAATGAAGTGCTTCCACAACATTAAAAGTCTTTTATTTTATTCTAATAAATAATTAGTATAATATCCTAATTGTAAAATTTGAGACTTGTTCAGAAAATAATGAAAAATATGTTTTTCATAATTCTATTTAGATCGATAATATTTATAGGATTATTGATGACATCATTAATTTGAATTATAGTGATTATGGTATTTATTTGATAAAGATTAACAAATATAATTTATTAAATAATTAGATATATAAATGACGAATTAACTAAATGGCGAAGTATCAATGGTTAAGTAACCTTAAAAATTATCAATAGAAAAAAGCCAGGTAAAAAACATGTAATAATAATTTCATTAGGCTTAATTAATTTAGAAAGAGTAAAGAATAAAAAAAAAAGATTTCTTGATTTTTCATCATTCAATAAAATTTGACAATTATGCTAAATACTAAAGTTAATTTGAAGTTATAGTGATGAAATCAAATATTATGCAATTCTTTTAAAAGTTATGCAGAATGTTAAAGAGTTTTGTTAGACACTCGTCAGCATATTAATTTATTAGTTTGAACTTAATAAATATATTAATAGATATTCTAATATTTACTAAAAGAGAATGTATTATTTATTGAATTAAAGAGTTTTAGTTTACTAACTATATTAATTTTCTTGTTAGTGAAATATTGTTGTACTGTTAGCAAAGTATAAAAAATATCTATTCTATTTAGACAGAGAAATAAGATTTTTGCTTTCAATGAATTGAATAGGAAACTGGATTAGAAAAACAAAAACAACTTGACTTGGTCAAGACCATAAATAAATTGATTTGTGATCGATGATATACTTAAGCAAAAGTTAATTCTTTTTGAAAAACAAAATGTTGATATGATTTAAACATTCGTTGTTAGATATTTAAAGTTTTATGATAAAATAATTTATTATTATATTTTATTATATTTTAAAGATATTATGATATAATAATTTGATGTTTAATATAAGATATTATTATATATTAATTAATTATTTAACATTGTAAGATATAATACTTGATTCATAATATGTTTAAATATATATGTTTAAACATGATTTAGCAAGTTATAAATATAGTATTTTAAAAGGAGTATTCAATTAATACTTAATATTACTTTATATATATATATATATATATATATATATATATATATATATATATATTGTTAAAATAAGATTATGGTTTAAACCTTTACTTGGTCTCATGTTAAGAGGGGAATTTATGTTTAGTACTCAATTTTAAAATTAAAGACATTGGGTCTCTATGTTATGAAAATTGTATGACTTCTGTCATATTCCTTTAACGATGTTAAAATTGAAAATGTTGAACTAATTGTGGATGTGAAGTGTGCAAGAGATGTCATCGTGGTTGTTAGACTACATTAGTTGACGTGACAGCCAAAAGAATACATTACGTGTTTTTAAATTGGGGAAATTAAATACCCATCAGAAATCTTCATCAGCTTGGCCTGTTGTCGCACAGTTCCTTGCAAGCCCTCTCTCACAAGCATGGCCCTCTCATCTTGCTACAGTTGGGGTAGGTCCCCACCCTCATCGTTTCATCTGCTGATGTGGCCGGAGAAATATTCAAAACCCACGACCTCGTTTTCATTAACCAGCCAAAAACCACCACTGCGGGAATCTTTCTATAAGGCTACAAGGACGTGGCTTTCACCCCCTACGACGGTCATGAGTGGAGACAGCTATTAAGAACTATTGTGAGAACTATTTGTGATTGATAATTATGCTGCTGATGAGTGCATATTTATGCCCACATTTATGCTTTAAAATTCAAATTTTTGATGGGATAATTGTGCTTAAATGGTTTATTTTAAGTGAATTTGTGATGATTGGAATTGTTGGGTTTGGGTAATAAAGAGACGTAAAAAGTGAGTTTTAGCGCATAAATTATTCCTTGATGTTCTAATGTTTATTTGTGCAGCTAAGAATATAAGTTTTATTGGTCCAAATGGCAATTCAAGGCCCAAAATCAAATTTTATTTGGAAAATTCAGAAGGGGCTAAAGTGTAAATAGAGGAAAATTCAGGGTACTTGTGCAATTTTGGAAAGTCAAAAAATCTAAAAGATAAAATTCAATTGTTGAATTTAATATGGGAATATCAGCAAAAAATATCTTCCAAATAATTTTATCATTATCTAAATCTTTTAGTTATTTGGAAGATATAGGATATAAGATAATTGAGTTAATATCTATCAAATATTCTTTAAAATTGATTTAATCTAATGAATATTTGAAAGATATAATATATCAACAGAAAATATCTTATCAACAAACTATTCAGAGTCCAAGCCCAATCAAGCCTATATAAAGAGACCCAAGGGAGGCAGAAAAAGGGGACTTCACTTCATTCATTCTCTCATACTCCTCTCACTTTTCTTTCATCTTGTATTAAACTTCATTCATGGAGAGGTAAGCATCTAGGGCTATTGTAATTCCATTATGGATTCTGAGGTTAGATTGAGTTAATGCAATTATTTATTTTGATTATTGATTTAAGTTGTTCTATATCTATGTCGTTCATCTCTCTATCAAATTAAAAGCAAAGATTTTTGCATCATAATGTGTTTGAATCTACATGCATATTGATTATATGAGTTCTAGGGTTACTAGGTTTAATTGAAAATCTACTTTGATTTAATTTAGGAACTTTCATATGATTAAATGGTTTTTACTATCAATTGAGAATGTACTTTGATTGATTAGTAATAATTTCAACTATAATCAATTGAGAATTTACTTTGATTGATTAATTTTTAATTTGGTTAGGAGATTTACAAATAGACATGATTAAACACAACAGAATTTGATTGAGAATGTACTTTGGTTGAATTTTTTGTGAATAATCTAGAAAGGTTTTGCATTTGATTGAAAATTTACTTTAATTAATTTGATTGAGAATTTACTTTATTTAAAGAGAATAGATTGTTTAACAGCTCGAATTTGGAAGTTTAACAAATAACAATTAACGAAATATCGTTTAAAGAAGTATATCGTTGGAATAGTGTGCACATCAAAACATTTTATTAAACGTTTGCAAGACATACGATGACATGTCACGTGTAAAAGATTAAACATTTGTCAAAAGCGCGTCTAGAGAAAAAAGTCGTAAATGATTTATATATATCGTATCAATTGTATCTACTTTAAAAAACTCAGACTTGCACTTGTTGAGACAAGATTATCTAGAAAGAAACTGGATCGTCTAGAGCATCTTTGGTCTTGAAGTTTAATAAACAACATTAAATGAAATAATCTTGACCAATCGAATGTCTAAGAAAAAGGAAAGAACATAGATATATCACGCAAAGAATAAAAGAATAAAATCTCATTCTAGAAGGGGTCATAAGAGAGAGAGTTTGAACACTAGAAAACAAACAACATAGAATCATCTAAGCATTCATCAAATGAACCATGTATATGCCCGCTCAACTAGAAAAAGGACTCAAAGAGAAAAAAGTTTAAAGATTAGAAGCATCTAATCGCCAATCCAAATTAGAGTAAAAATCAAAAGTTATATCTAAGGCCACACGAGGAGTTTAAATATTAAATAGCGAAAGAGGTTGTACTTTCTTTCAGATACCACTTCTTAAGAGGAGAACATTCTATGAATGTCTTTGTCTCCAACCTCCACTTCTGATATATTTCAAAGAAAGCAGTGTATGTGTATAGTAGGTTATTTGCATATAATAGAGTAGATTGCATGCAACCAATATGTCTTATCTCTTATCACTTTTGTTGTTTTTAAATGTTAAACATTTAATGACATTTAATGCTTGTTTAGAACAACAAAGTGTTTTTTACAATTTCTACTGTTAAGGTAGTGTTTATCAATTAAGCTTTTTTTCTTCTAAGATACCAAGCGTTGAGTTGGATCTTCATATTGGAGAAATTAAGGGTTTTAGCTCATGGTATTGTCTAGGCTAATGTAAATGCTTTTTGGAATATTTCCATTTAGAACTTAAGCGTTTAACATGTTTCTTCTTTATATTAGTCATGTCTAAGAGTTAAAACAATAACTCATTAAACACACAATAAGCACACAGCAAAAACGCAATGCACTCATAACCTACAGCGTCCTTAAGAGAACAAAACTGCTCTGATACCAATAATGTAACATCCCAAAATTATACATTCATCAACTATATACTTAGAATAATCACATATATTAATATGGCAAAACAGTTTTAAAGCAAAGGGAACGAAAATTCGAAAGTGGCCGAACGGCCTTTCATGTACATAATTCAACGAGCGTTCACAAAACAAATGAGGACGAACGGTTTACAAAAATTACCGAACGTCCAAATATTTACATAATCAAAAAGAGCGCTCGCTCACAGCCGCTCGCTCTCCTAACTACACTAACTAAAATAACCGAACACCTTTACTGTTCGGCCTTCACCTCAACTTCTACTAAGTTATCTTCAGCAATAATTTCCTCTTCAAGTGTTTGGTCCAAAGACGCATCTCCCTCTGCTCACATCCACACGGATGATCATTGCATTTGACAAGACGGATATACATAAACAGACAACACAATGGAAATGCAAGGGTAAGCTTATTGAATTTAATTCAAGTCAAACATATATTTCATACTTACCAAATTAAGCAAGTAAATTCACAACATATACATTCAATTCATACATTAATTCCATCCAAATCCTGATACTAGACCGACCGTCCGGACTGTATGAATCCTGTGTAGCTAAGGCGTCCGTGCACCCAGGTGGGTAACTGGAATGCTCATCAGTAGCCACCTGAGGTTAGTCTGTTCTGTCCAAGTTACAGTTATGGACTAGACCTCCTGCCATTCCCACGCATGACATACTCCTCTCTACTTGAGAACGAGCACTCACGGAATATCAGGATGAACCACCATCTAAGCTTACCACGTTCATACTTACAAATCTCAATTTCCAACCAAGAGTCGTTCCTCCCTGGAATGCTCGTTCAAATTCCACAATCACAATTTCAGTTCTCATAGTGTTCGCACATCTTAATTCATCCTCTTAAATACATTTTCATTCTATGTTTCTCTTGCATAAAAAGACGAACGTTCACTCCCCTTCATAACGAGGACGAACGTCAAGAGTGAGATCAAGAAAGACTCCTTTGAATCAGTTAAATGAACTGACTCTAGTACGATCCAAATAATACTTAGAAAAATCTAAGTTAAGTGACACTAGAGCAAATCAAATGGATAGATACAATCACCAGTTGTTTAGATAATTAAACTGAACAAGATTTAATTCAGGAGACAGACCGCCAGTCAATGACCGAGCGCGAAAATAGACATTTAATGAAATTTTTGAACGAACGTCACAGAAGTCTTGGACGAACGTTACTACATTTATTGGACGAAAGCTATTTAGATTTATGGACGAACGCTATTTCAATTCAGGAGGAACGCTATTACCGTTCGTTGATAATTAAAGAAGGAACGAACGTTCGGTATATGACCGAGCGTTCTTTTTCCACATACACATTTGGACGAGCGTTCGGTATAAGACCGAGCGCTCCTTAGGACGTACGCTTTTGAGTCTAAACTTATTTGCTGATTCAAAATCATTGAAGTTTGGGATTTATATATGATGAGATACTTAAAGTTCATGCTTTAACAATTTGACTAAGTGTACAAAGGTAGATTTTTCAAGCTTCTCAATTCCTCACACCACACTTATGAGGTCTACGTTTGGCCGAACGCTCAAACGTAAATTATGTATAAGAGGGCGTTCGTCCTCAAATGGAATCCTTTCCAAATGAAAGGGTTCAGCTATTTCATAAATGACACTGATAATACCGAACGGTCAAAGACCGTTTCAATAACGAGCGTTCTTTAACACAGAATTTCATATTCAGATTCATCTTACAAAAATTACATTTTTCAGTATAAACTTTCATACATTTAATTGCTCATATCATAGCACAAAATCCATACTTCTTCATACATCATCTCATCATACAGCTCATTTTTCAATTTAATCAAACCATAGAACATTTCATCACTTTCACACATCATTTCAGAATCATATTCATATACTCAAAAGTCCAATATCATAAATCATATTTTCAAGCATCACATAACGCGCATGCAGTACAGAAATCACATGAATTAAATCTAATAAGCTTCCCTTACCCGGATTGTGCGTTCGTTCTTCAAAAGGAAAACCAGATCCCAGTACACTCTTCTATCCTTAACGTTCAACCCAAAACTCCTTAAACTAAAATTACAGAAAACCAATATTGGTTCAGAGAAGGTGCATGCAATTCAGAATGAGGCTTGCATGATGATAATGAAGAGCAGTTAAGGACGTGAAACTTACCCGTTTCAGAATCCAAAACTGTTCGGTTTGATGGAAAGCTCAGGACGTCTGGATCTCTTCTACGGTCTCTGAAATTTGATCGGAGAAGAAGAACGTGAGTTATCGTAGAGAGAAGATGGAGGTTCTAGAGAGAAGGCAGAGAATCTGGAAATCAAAAGTTTGAGGAAGAAGTTGAAGCGTGCAGAAGAATGGGAAGAGTTTTCCAGAAAAATTAATTTCTCTCCCCACGTAGGACGAACGTCCATTCGCCTACTGCCACTTGGATTCCACTC